>QFFA01000408.1:9537-45434 GCA_003316565.1 Russula foetens
GGGGGGGGGGGGGGCGGGTGGTGTAGTTGCCTGTCCTCTCTTTCCTCTGTGGGTGTGTCCTGCAGAGGTTGGGGGTTCAAACCCCCTTTGGGTGAGTCTGCCCCAGGCATGATTCTCTTCTGGTTCCCTTTCAGGGTTGAGCCGGTTGGTGAGTCTGCCTCTTTGCCCCAATGCAGCTTTATTGCTGCTACCTGTTATGGGTCCTTCAGGATAAGGGTTATGTAAAACTGGGAATTAGGGAAATAATAACCAGCCGACTGTGGGGACTGAGTGCCACCTTGTGCACTGTCTAGGACCCATGGACAGGCCACCCAGTGCCCCAGGATTCAGTCCTGGGGTAGTTAGTCTAGTGAGTGGTTGGTCCATCTTACCAGGCAAGACAGAGACCTGTCTACATTGCAGATCTGTGCCTTCAGGCTTCAGCAAAGCATGTGCCAGGTATGGGAAAGTATGCACAGGGGGCAGACCCACAAGGAGGAGAGCCACTGCAAGTGCTGGGCCATAGCAGGATTGGGATAGTCCCTGGTCCTAGCTTGAAAGAACATATCCTCTGTCAGTGATTCAGCTACTAAGATGCCATGTCACTTAAGTTGTCTCTGCTCCTGCACTCCTGGCTGGTAGTGAGGCCCAGACTGGGGGTGTTCTTGTCACAGTACCAGACCTCTTGTTCCAGAAAGCCCTCAAGGGGTGACAGTGTCCTAGGTAGAAGGTTCTTTGGGTGACTTCAATGCCTAATTAGGGGTAGGATTTTTTCCCCCTTCCACCGTGGCCTGACCCCCCTTAAGGGTCCCCTTAGCTAGCATCTTACTGCCTGCCCCTCTTTTTTCCTGTCCCTTTGATAAACCATATAGTAGTCACATCTAGTCCCCCTCTGTCACTTACCCCTGTTGCTTCTGCATGACCATGTAGTACATGCCTGTCTTGTGTCTCAGTAGATAATAGACATTAATCTAACAATTCAAAAAAAAAAAAAAAAAAAGAAGCTCCTCCCAAAGGAGGGTCCCTAGCACTAACACTAGGGACGTCAACAGGTGAGGGGGGCTGGGGCTCAAGGGCATAAATAGGGCATGGGGCAGAAGGGCCAGACTGGGGCTGGGCCAGACCATCGATCGCCATGGCATTGACTGCCTGCACCCCAGGGGCAGGCAGGTCCGGACTGGGGTTCCAGGGCTTATGAGTCCTCTTGCAACCCTTCCTATAAGGAGGAGGGGGGGCAAAAAACAAGGCAGTGAGGGGCCACTCACCATTGAGGAACTCAAGGATGAAGACAAACATGTACCGCTTGACCAAGGTTATGGGTATGGAGGGGGAGGGGAGAACCAGCTTGAAAGCGGACTGCACCAGGTGAAGGTGGGCTACAGGCAGGAACTCCAGCCACTCAAGGTGGCCATGGTTATCCTTCTAAGCAGAGGTGGCTAAGGCAATGAGCCAGTCCCTGTTGAGGAACCAGTGATGATGAAAGAGGTTGACAATATCAAAAACAGAGGGAGCATTGAAGAGCTTCATAGGGACAAAGGAACAAGGGCAGGGGTGAATAAATCCAACAACCCTGGACCCAGTAGTAGTGGTAACGGGAAGAGAAAGGATACTCTGCAGCATCTTCTTGCCCCCCTATTGATTCTACCAGCCAAATTCAGACAAGTGATGCGTTTTCTACATAGTCAATGGGAGGAGTACACATACCACTCCCAAGGCCCTTTTCCAGAGAACCTCAGTATCCTCACATCAACCTGACATAGTATCAATGGATGTACCATCAATATCATCCAACACTGGGTCACTGGGAAACTATCAGCCACCACACTTACTGCAACCCCAATCCAGCCACCTAGGAGCACCTTTCCATACCCAAGGCCCCGACCTGACTCAAGTGTCTATAGGCCAA
This sequence comes from Russula foetens, assembly GCA_003316565.1. NCBI lineage: Eukaryota > Fungi > Basidiomycota > Agaricomycetes > Russulales > Russulaceae > Russula > Russula foetens. The sequence goes on from QFFA01000408.1 coordinate 11,423, forward strand.
ATCATATCCAAACTTAAATGGATATCAATGCGAGTAGCGAATTTGGAGGAAGTAGAAGGAGAATGCACCAAAACAATACAGTGCATCTTTGAGTGCCTTGAGACGATAGACACACACTTACATATCCTCAAGGATAGAAATCCAGGTATCGATAAGGTTTAGGATAAGAAATTGGGAAGGACATTGCGAGGTGGCTCCAATAACTATCTGTCATTAAAGGTCAGTCATCATTGAACATTATAGCTGATATGCTATGCTAAAGCACATTTATTAGCCTGTCTTACATTCCATGTTCTATGAGATGTACAATGTGGAAATGAGTGGGAACAAGACTTGATGTACCCAAGAGCTGTGTGCCATCAAACTGTTAGAGAATAGCATTGCCTTTGAAATCATCGACAATAGAGAGATTTGGCATCTGGGTTGGGGTGTCCAAGTTGATCACAGCATCAATGCACAATTTTTGAAGTCTGTAGTTGAATGCATATGGAATAATGAGAAGGTACCCACAACACCCTTTCTCTTCCTGTTACCACCACCTCTGGGCTTAGGGTTGTTGACTTGTCGCCCCTGCCCCCTTACTTTTTACCCACTATGCATCTCTCCAATGACCCCTCTGTGTTTGAAATTGTCAACTTCTTTTGTCTTTGCTGGTACCTTAACAGGGACTGGCTCATCTCTCACATTGCCTCTGCTCAAAAGGATAATGCCCTCTGCCTTGAGTGGCTGGAGTTCATGCCTGCAGCCCACCTTCACCTGGTATGGTCTGCTTTCAAGCTCATTCCCCCCTTGCCTTCTGTGCCTGTGACCAAGGTCAAGCAGTGCATGTTCGTGTTTATCATTGAGTTCCTCAACAGTAAGTGGCCCCCTGCTGCTGTCTCCTTCTTTGCCCCCCCTCCTCCCTGTGGGAAGCCTTGCAAGAGGACTTGTAAGCCTCAGGATCCTGGTCTGGACCTGCCTGCCCCTGGGGTGCAGGCAGTCAATGCCATGGCAATTGATGGTCTGGCCCAGCCTCAGTCTGGCCCTTCTGCCCCATGCCCTGAGCATGCCTCTAAGCCCTAGCCCCCCTTGCCTGTTGATGTCCCTAGTGTTAGCACTGGGAACCCTCCTTTGGGAGAAGCATCAGCTAGTGGGGATGCAGCTTTGGGACTCTCCTAGGTAGGTTTGCTAGCCTTGGCATTGTTAGCTTTGATGCCTTTGGGCTCTCCCCCTCCCCTTTGTCTCTCTTCCCTGCCATCTGGCCCCTTCTGCTCTTTTGCAGTTTTCTGGATGGTCAATCAGTCAATTCCAGTCACCCCCTCCTGTAGCTGGCCAGAAGCAGCCCCCCTCTTCCTCCCCTCCCCCCCTGGCTGCTAGGCCCCCTATGCCCACTTTCCCCCCTCCTACGCTCAACATGTCCTTGAAATGGATGCCCCCTAATTGGTGGGCCTAGATTAATGCTCAGTGCTTGGCCTCTCACAGTGGGGACCCCTGGGTCCAACAGGTGGATATTGATGTAGCTGCCCATGCCCTCGCCCTCGCCTCTGCCTCCTTCCCCCTCCTCCCCCCTCCGGCGGTGCCCCCCTAGCCTAGTGTATGGCCAGGCTGCTTGGAGCACTGTAGGCTACCTTGTTGTACAGCTGAGCATCCCAGGGCCCCCTCTTATTGCTGCAGTGGCTAACTCCCCCCACATTGCTCATGCTTCCTTTTGCGATCCATCTATTAGTCATATTCATATTTCTCATGCACCACCCTCCTTTGTTGATGCTGCAGGTTACATCCCGCAATGCTGCTAGCTGGCAGTATCCTCTCTTTCTTCGTGGCCTGGGCAAGAGATGTAGCCCAGTCAATCCCTGTAGCCTGGTCTGGGTGATGTTATGCAATTGACCTCTCCCCTCCCTCCATTGGTTAGGTGGTGTCGTGGCAACACTTCACAATGGCCCCTACACTTGCATGCAATATAGGGCTCCCCTTTTTGGATAGTTGGTGGTGAGTACCCCTGGTGAGTTGGTGGTTGCAGTATTGGGTTGCCCTTGTCCTGGGCTGCTTTGTACAGAGAGGTCTGTAGTCAGTAGCATAGTGCTGTCCATACTGCATATGCATTGAAGGTGATAATAAACTTCATTCAAAAAAAAAAAAAAAAATGAGTTGGTATGTATCGGAGGGCATTTTATCTGTGTAGCATCTTGGACTGAGACCATACAAGACACAACCTATGTTCAAAATAAATACCCAGTCAGATAGGTGCAGGCATGGGATCTACATACTATCAGGGTGTTCTTTATTGAGGTCTTGAGAAAGCATAGCCAGGCCTGCTACGGTACCTTGCTCTTTGTTTGTAGCCTTGAGCATAACCTCTGCAACCTCACATAGGAGGGAACGTTCTGGATACTGACGCAAGGTATATATCTAATGTGAGTAGTTAGCATGTTTACAGAAATTTCAGTCTGTTATACCAGTTGGCCTGTAAGACATGTCCACTGGAATTTACCAAAAAAGGTAGCTTCAATCTCACCCTGACTATGGCTGTTAACATTGTAAGACTTGAGAACTTTGTTGAGGCATTCATATAAGTAGGTCCAAAAGTCTTGAAGGGGTCCAAAGTTCCAGACACACTCGCTGATATGTGTCACATAATGATGGTTGGGTCTCATGATGCCAGAACCATAGAGCTAGTATGCAACAATGTGAGAATTTAGAGATTTGTATATATTAGGCTATAAGTGACATACTGAGATCAGCTTGGTGCAATATTCATGGAGTAGGTGATCTGCATGGCCGATGTCCAAGTCTATAATGTGCCAATGGATTAGAATACGAAGAGTAGAGCAAAGTTTGAAGAAGTTGTGAGGGTTGTCTGCATGCAGGGAAAATCTATTATCATTGGTGCCAGGACTATCGAGGTTATTATTCATAATCACCATAGAGGATGTAGAGGGTAGGGGGAGACAATGTTGTTCTCTCTTAGGGTGTCGCGAACTTACTACTTTCTATGAAAAGCAGTGGGGAGCGACGGAGTACTTGAGTTGGAAGTAACTGTACTAGAGGATGAGGAGCGAGAAGGATAGGCAGAGAGTGATCAGGTGCAACAGGTGAATCTGGAGGAAAGGCTCCAGAGTGGACAGTAGGGGGTAGACAAGAGAATAGTCTGGGGACTATTCGCTACATTTCACAGGTCTTATATACTAATACAGGGTGGTCCGTGCACAGCCTTTAGGGCTGGCACTAGTACAGGTAACGGGTGTAATCTATCCATATATGGTACAAGCTGATCAGTCAGCTGTATGTCGGAGTATGAACATACATGAGTCATCCTGCTGCGCAGATGAGTAAGGCTACTGCACAAGGCTGTGCAGCTGAGTAATGTTTATCGATCGGGCTTGTGATCTCGGGATCGGGCCTAGAGATCTATAGGAGAGGCTATGGGGAATCCCCATCGACTTAGTCATTCCGACTGTCTTCCAGACATCGACAACTGGGCAGACCGCTTTCCCGAAGCGGGCCGTTCCTCCAATGTGGACCGCTTGTCCGTTAGAGGCATGTGATTGAGCTTGGGCACGTGACACATCACGTGATCTTGAAAGTACAGAGGAGTCATGTGATTGGTCATGTGGCCTAGTCACGTGAGATTTCTCATAATCACGTGACCTGGGTTTGGACCTCAATGCTTGACTGTAGTTTGGCTTTAGGGGTGGACTTGGTGGACTTAGGGGCATCGTTCTCGATCCCTTCTTAAGGTCATGTGATCCAGGAGTGTGCGTGGAGGTCACAAACACGGCCGAAGGCCGCAATTGCGACATAGGGAGACCTATGATTGTTTGTGAAGTTGCCTTTCATTTGCTGTCACATAGATTAACCTCCCTTTGTATATCCCTCACACATCACATGACCTTGTAGTACATGCCCATCTTGTGCCTTTCTGGTAGTAGACGTTAATCTATCAATTCAAAAAAATAAAAATAAAAATAAAAAAAAGACCATGCAAGACTTTGCCCCTACCTAGGTGGCAGGCATGCCATCCAGCAGCCAGGAGCTAACTTCAATTTCCAGGAATTATTTGAACAAGTATATGCCATCTTTTCCCAATGGAGACTTGAAGATGAAGAATCTGAAGCAGAAGCTGCACAACAATAGAGAGAAGATGACCAGGAACTTGAGCAACTGATCACAGACATGTGGGATTGGTCCTATGATGACCCCACCTACATGGTTTTGTATAGACAATGTGCCCACCATTTCCCAAATGCCCTCTAAGGAGTACCAAAGCCCAGGCCTGCACCCAAACCTGTGCCAGAGGCTCTGCCACAGAGGACATTTCCATCAATGCCTAGCCAAATCAAAGGTTCCAGGCACAAGTCTATCACTGCATCTCCCACTGCTTCCAAGTTGCACTCTCCAAGTTCAGCATCATGGCAATTGCCTGCACCCCTGATCTACCAAGCCCTGCCATTGCCCATTTACAGTTGCCCATGTTCAGTTTTGCTATCATCCACTTCCAACTGCACAAGTCTAGTCTTGTTATCTCCACCGCCACCTGCTCCAAGCTAGCCAAACTTGGTACCACTGCCACCATCAATTTCGAAGTCTTGCCCCCACCTATTCAAAACCCAAGTGCAATTTTACTACTAGCCACTCAAAATCATAAAAGTTCAGTCTCATTACTACCTGTACAAAAATCCCAAAGTCAAGTTTTACCCCCAGTCCACAAAGTGTCACCACTGTCTGTTCAAAGCTGCCCAAGCTCAGTCTTGTCATCAACCCCACTGCAATCCCTAATTTACAAAGTCCTGCCATCACCCATTCAAAGCCATCAAGTTCCAGTCCCATTGCCATCACCCTTGCTACCAAGTTCCCCTAATATCCCAGCTACAAACTGATTGCCCCTGTCTGCATACCTCAAAACCCTGTTTCTGATCATGCTACCACAGTCACCGCCTCAGCCAACCACACCCACACCTCCAGTTTTCAAAGTCCCACCACTGTCTGCTCAAAACTTTAAAAATTCAGTCCTGCTGCCACTGTTACCCCCTCAAGTCTATAAACTCATGCTCTCTCTACCTTTGTCAATCACCACCACATCACCCAAACCATCAGAAGCCACAGAAGCCAAACTAAATAATCACATACAACAAGAAGAAATCTGAAGCACAAGTCAAGGCAAAGCAAGCCCAACTATGAAGATAGAGCAAATGCAAGTCCCCAGTGATTACCACAACAACCCTAGCAACAGCATCCAAGGCAAGCCAGCACACAATGATACCAAGGGCACCAACCTCAGTAGCAGCAACTCCAACATCAACTCCAGCAAACTTAGCACCATTGATAACAACAATGACAATTGTGACAACCACAGCAGATACAATCCCAAGCACACATTCAACCCTGGAGGCCTCAACTTCAGTGAGCACAACTTTGTGCACGATCTGGGCAGCAACAACCTCAACCCAGAGGATGACTCAATGCACAATGTCGGTGCCAATACCACTACTATTACCACCAGTGACAATGTGCTCTCACTTGGTACACAGGTGGTGAGCCAACTCAATAATTTCCCCTCTAATGCATACCCTACAGATGCCCTTATCACCTTGCTTGTGACAAGTGATGACAATGATGATGACTTCACTCCTCAAAACCATCCTTGCTGTGAATGCTGCCTTCATGATACCATGCCAGTAACCTCACTCTCTCCAACATGCTTCATGCCCAACCAATAACTCATGCCCAACTCTGAACACGTCCCTTCTACCCCATCCAACAACATTCCTACCATTCTTCAGGACAACTCGAAATGCTTCAACACAATATGGTGCCTTTCTCTCAAACACCAAGAACAACCCATCAACTTCGACCACATTTGAGCCAGTGCCCCCAATCTTGCTCACACCTAGTCAACCCCATGTCTTATCAGCAACAGCAATTGCAATATATCTGACAATACCAACAATGCCAACATCAATGCTGATACTGCTGTCAACAGCACCTGCAATAGCATTTGTTGTGACATCATCAACAGTGGCAATGCCAATGTCTCACCACCCACACCCATCCCAAGTACTGCCACATGCAAATGCAAATACAAGCCCAAGTCAAAGTGTGAGAACAATCAAGCCTGCATGCTGCTTCCAAAAGTCCATATGCAAGTTCCCCCAATCATTGCCCCTCCAATGGACAAGCCAGAAAAACTACCCCCAGCACGTTTGAAGCTTGCCATCCCAACTCTGAAGCTATACAAGACCACCTGACCATCATTCACAATATCACACATGCTCTGCCTGGTCTATTTGACAATACATCTACTGGTTTCACTGGCAGAGGACCCCATTCTGTACTGCCAATGGATGACCTTGATAGCAAAACAACACCAAAAACGAGTTGACCCAGGAGGGTCAAATTTTAAACCTCCTGGGAGGTGTAAGGTATATTCATGTTGTACCCTTGGAATGCTCAATTTTGACTGATTTTATCCTCACCTGACACACCCAACACTACAGGACTGTAAGTACATGACCTTGCCCTACAAGGCAGGTCACTGCCTCTCCATTTTTCAGGTGTTCCTCACCCTCATCATTATACAATCATCACAAGGAGTCTAGAACAAGGGCTTTTCTTATGCTAAATCAATAGTTTATCTTGTTTATAGTTACCAGATCTGATATATAAATCTGCATGCAGCACCAAGGCCAGGGAGGCTATGAATGTCTCCCAGGCAGGGCCACGAGTGCCACCAGTCGTGTCAGTTTCCCCCCTATTTATTTCTCATCTTATCTCATCCCCATTCCTTGTCATCCAGCACCATCCAGTATTATTCAAGTGGCTTGCGTGGAGCCATTCCACCACACATATACACACACACATACTCTCTCTCCCTCTCTAACCCCAGCAATTACCTTGCACATTCTCAGATCTTTGGAACATGACATGGTTTACCTTCCTTTATTGAACTCATGTATGGACCTTCTGTCTATGTTTCACTATAAAAGAAAAGTTACTGAGTTTCAGTAGTCTGGCAAACTGAATGGTGCAGATTCCTGGATTTTCATATGAAAAACTGTTGAATTTTATCAATTTTACCTACTGAATGTCAGTACCTTTTTCTTTTATACAGTGCTGGACAATTAAACTTGACAAATTTCCTAGTGCCTGAACTGAACCTTTTTTTGAAAAATAGAGTTTGGATTCATGCTCAGGGAGGCTGAAAGAGTACAAAAGCACCCTTTATGGACTTTCCTGTGTATTTTTTGGGGTAGCCAACTTCCAGGGTCAGAATTTCAACATAATATTACCCTTTTTGGGGTTTCTGGGAGTCAATTTACAATAGAAGCTACCAACATCATTGCTTGTGGACCAACCTGATAGTATGATCTCTATTTACGGACCGCCCATTCTGCTGCCTTCCTGGTCAAACAAGCACGATATGCATCCATGAACCACCAAGACCAGTTGAAAAACTGTCAGATTACCTCAACTGGGCAAGCATCAAGACTCTCACACACAACTCTCTTTGTAACTTCAAACCAATTTTTGGGCACATCTCTGTAGCAGTGCTTGCACCATCCCTAGTACTGTGTCCAGTAGTTAGCCAATATATAGAAATGAATCAAATAAATAAACCATTTCAATGGGATTCAACTTGCAATGGAACTTTGGGAGAAAAATACAAGTGTGACCCTTTGCTGTAATTTTTTGTTTGAGGAGAGATTTTTGCAAGTGGAAGTTATCGTGCTTGCTGAGAAGGCAGGCCATGCAACAATCGTTGTTCTTGAAGCAACAAACTGGGGAGCATTTTGCTGACATCCCAGTAACATTGAACCCACATTCTTCCAATACTTGTTTAAAGCCTTTTGCTTCACTAGCCTCTGTTGTCATTTTCTGTAGCTTCCTATGGAATTGAGCATAGGGGTTGTTCATTGGAATCACAGTATCTTTCTGCTTTCTCTGCTTTCCCCCATTTGATTTATTTATGTTGAATACATGAAGCGCATCCAGCCTGAGCGTGTCGCAAACTTACTACTTTTCTTAAGTAGCGAGGTGAACAGCAACAAGGGCTTGGAGTTGGAGGTGACTGTAATAGAGGCAGAGGAGAGAGCAGTAACAAAGAGCTAGTGAAAGGGCTAAGTGGAGGTAAGGCTCCAGAGTGGACAGTAAGGGGTAGACAAGAAAATAGTCTAGGGAATATTCGCTACAATTCACAGGTCTTATATACTAATACAGGGTGGTCTGTGCGCAGCCTTTAGGGCTGGCACTACAGTCCAAAGCAGGGATTTCTGACATCTGACCAAGCGCAGATTTTATTTCTGCAATGCCTCCCTCAAAACACATCCAAATCACTTGAAATAAAGTGCATTACGATCGCATTCATAAGTAGAATAACTCTTGTTCATTACTTTTTTTTAAAAAATCAAGCGCTCATATTTTTGACTACTTTTTGAAACAAAATACACTCCTGCCTGTAAAAACACTGTGCGCGCTTAAAAAAGACTGGAAATGAGAAGTCAAGACTATTTACAACAAAAAAGGGCTATTTATTATGGCATGGAGGGTGTGCAGGCAGGGGTGCATGTAAACCCTGCGTTGGCAGGCGATGTAAGGCGAGTTTCCTAATTTGTAGCTACCGGGCCGTGAGCCATTATCTACACGGCGGTTCCCCTGCATGCGCATATATGTGTTATAGACAAAGTGAGGCCGATTCCTGTGGAAACGTGTATGAAAACAAAACAAATTCTTTCTCAGACATCGCTTTCACCCATAGAATCGATAATATCTCTTGGAAGACCAACTTTACGGTGAGATTTGTACTTTTTGTTAGCCAGTGCGGCTTGCTTCGTGTTCAGTCCTTTCTCATACGTATCAAGGTATCTCCAGGCCTTTTGGAAGAACCTCCTGATAGTAATGAGCCCACATGAGTCGAGGCATTGTGGTACGAGGGCTTTTGCGGTAATAAATCTTCCGTCAGATAAGGTGCGATATCCTGAAAGCCGAGGTAAAGCATATACCACACAGGCGAGAGACATACACATACGATATTTTCCGTATCCCCATAACATCTCAATTGGATTTAGTTCACAGTGAAAATGTGGAAGGAACAAACATATATGGCCTGAGTCTTCAATAAGTGATTGGACGAGAGGCCTTTCTGATCAGAAATCCTCTTGAAGAGAGAGGACACGCTGCATGCAGCACCACATGTCGTCTAAAGTGGGCGGTGTCACAGAGTTTAAGACAAGCGCATCCTCTGTAGAAGTGGACACCTCCTGCCCCACTGCCTCTGCAAACATGATGCAGCGCTCTACATCTTTATGAGTTTGCGACTTTGAACACGATGCACACTTCCCAACCTCCTTCACACCACACTCCACGCATGTCCTTATATACTTGTCCCAGACAGACTTGCGCTCTTGCAGAACAACCTTGATTCCCTTCGCTTGCCCCCTGAACTCTGGATTAGGGTGGTCATCTGGGAAGCACATCTTCTGCACCCAACTGCGCGTGTCTTCTTCGCCGGGTGCAGGTTCTGGGTTGCTGAGCGGGATCACTGTGTCACACAGCTTCCTTTGCTTCTTTCCATGGCCCACATTCATATTGTTGACATTGAGGGTGTTTTCTGCGAAGCCCTCATGTGCAGAGGATCGGTCAAAGACGAAGATTGCGACGCAATCCGGATGAGTGTGCTCAAAGATTACAATCGTGTGCTTGACCTGATTGATCAACTGTGCGAGGTCCCACCACGCGTCGAAGCCCTTTCCGGGGTACATGATCTTCCGGGCTTCAAATGAGGGCAGATGATACTCTGCTGGTTGTGTGAGTTGCTCAGAGATCTGATCTCCCAACAGCTTGATCCGTCTGATGGTCTCTGATATGAAATCGGAGACATGCACCACCCGCCCATGTCCCTTCTTCCGGATTGCCTGTTGGTCTTCTATGAGCCATGATCGCCGGCGATATTCGTTAGTGTGGAATACGGTCTCGTCTTGAAACACCAATACATGCTCCTTATTGCCTGGTAGAAGCGTCGGTGGGATGCGATCAAGCGTTTGATCGTCATAAGTTGCCATCAATCTGAAGACCAGGATAGATCAGCTTTATTGCAGCTGGAAAACGTGTGCGACACACCGTTCATATGCTTTTATCTGACCGATGAATCCTTCCCTCTTGTTGATCACGTCTGGACACTCATGGCCATCAATATATACCCCTTTCTTTGCCTCCTTACATTCATAGCCAAGTTTGAATTTGAGCCATCGCTGCGCGGTCGACTCAGAGATCGTGGCTTGGATCTCAAGTGCAGGGAGTATGATATGATTGACATGATCGCACAATGTTCGTGGGTTCACAGTGCCGAGAGACTGAGCTGCGAGATACACACGCACGTCGTGCAAGACCGTCTCATTGTCAAGGAGAGTGTGTTGACCGTGCCATGTGTATTCTTTGTGCGGGGGGAGGTGACAGTGCTTCAGGAGGTAGAGCGCATGATAACGGATTTGGCGAGCGAAGTAAACACCCTTGCCCATCTGATTTGCGATGGCTATGCTGGCTTTAAGGCATGGCTGTTTGCAGGCTTTGTTTGACTTGTAGAGTGCGCGAAGTTTTATGTATTCGGACACAGCCATAAGCTGTGTGAGCACCTTCATCGTGCGTGCGTGGTTGTACTGCTTCAATAGCCTTATCTCCTTGAGACATAATTGAACAATCTCCATGACGTCTCCAGATATATCTATTTCCGAGTCCTCCGATGCTAACAAGATGCGTGCAGCCTCAATTTCAGGCTCATCCGATGGCAGCGAGGGGGCCTCCGAGTCCCTTATCGCGTGTGCATCAACAGCACATGCCTTCTCCACCACAGTCTCCACAATCTAAATGGACCAAGAATGGGTATCTCATAGATCTTTTGCAACTTAGATCTCACCTGAAGTTCATCTTCAATATCATTTGTGTGCCCAACCTCATGATCCTTATCGCCCAACGCAATACTTCTCTCCAATCGATCAAAACAGAACACGGCGAGATCCGCAGTCAATTGATCCATTGCACCATCGATAGATGGAAGTATACGGGGCTGGACGCTATCTACGACTGGTCCGGCCACTGTAGAATCTTCAATTGATTGTGCCTTTGTGTTGCCTGGCATGGGTACAGGGCGATTGCTCCTGAGATTTGCTGATTGTGCTGAGACCTCAGCATCGGGTGATGCTTGCAGTACCTTGCCAGCATCAAGGACTTCGACTTCTGGGTCTTCCTTGATCGGTGAAGGGCTGTGCTGCCTCTTCTGTTGACAATGAGATGCTTCGCTTTTAGGATCTTTGGTTTACTTACCTTCCTCTTTATGAAGTCATTGAGCGTTCCACACCCTTGTGCTGCTTTCCTCTGCACGACGCCCTTTCTCCATGCCGTTGTCCATGAGTCTCCAGTGTAAATTGGGGGTCTGTTCTTTATCTTTCGCCGCTTATCCCGAGTATCTTGGTTTATACGCAAGTGAGGGGGAAGGAATACTGAATAGAGATGCTGTAATGCTACCACAGACATCTGTAACTGATCGTCTCCGCCCCTGCCATCGCTGCTGTCTACATCTGATGGTGATTCATCTGCAGGATTGTCTGACGGATAATAATCAGACGTGTTTGGACTCGGTGGCCTTACAGCATGCTTTGTGAAGGCGGTGCGTCCTTCTGCTCGCTTCTGCTTTGCATCCCTTGACTTTCTGTTCCGAGAAGGCATCCTTGGTTGGAGAGTAATGACTCGGAGCAATGGGGAGTGGCGACACTTGCAATGGATGGCACGCAAAATATTTCTTACAACATTGTTACATTATGCAGCACAGCAGATTATGTACATGTAGGCAACTGTACTTAACTAAATGCTATTAAAGGAAGGGAGTGTACCAGTCTAATCACGCGTTTGAAATCTCCAGCCGACGCGAGACAAACAAGATTGGGATAGTAGGGCACGTGGTGTGTGTGAGGCCTGACATGAGGCCCTAACCAGGTAAATCCGAGCCACCAAGCCACCAAGCCGAGTCCTTATCTTCACGCGTGTGTGATCTCTTGATCAAGCGAATAAGAATTCCTTGGAATGCTCAATTTAGCTCAATTCTGTATGTTTACACTGCACCTGCCCCTTTCTAGATGGGCGCCTAAGCACAAAAGTAGGAAGCACAATTTGAAACATGCACCCAAAAACTGAAAATGGCAGAATTGGCATCTTTTGGTCACTTTCCTGCCTAGATTTCAACCGCTCGGCCGAGAGCTCACTACTTAGGCGCCTGCTCACGTGCTGGAAATCCCTGCTTTGGACTGTAGTACAGGAGATAGGTGTAATCTATCCATATATGGTACAAGTGATCAGTCAGCTATATGTCAGAGTATGAAAGATCATGACTCATTCTGCTATGCAGGTGAGTCATCATACTGCACAATGCTATGCAGATAAGTAATCCATGGAGGGGCTTGGTAATCCTTATTACCATTCTTGGCCTGAGACTGTGCTCACAGTCTCACTCCTTATAAGGAGATTATTAATCAAGAGATATCCCTTATATGGTTATTCTTGATAACTATCCACTTTGCCATTGGTCAATCTCTGAGACTATGAGACTGGTCTCAGGGAGAGACTTATATAGAGACATGCTTATCCCAATGTGTTCCCCTAGTCATGTGTGGGTTCCCAGGGTCACATGTAATGTCCCACAGTCCTGTGTCCCTTAGTTTGACTAGTCACATGTAGTTTCCCAGGGTCACATGTCCCCAGGTTCAACTTGGTTACTTAACTATAGCTTAGCTTTAGGGGCGGGACTTGTGGACTTAGGGGCATTGTTCTCAATCCCCTCTTAAGGTCATGTGATCCAGGGGTGTGTGTGGAAGTCACAAACATGGTCGAAGGCTGAAATCACGACAGAGCAAGGCATGCACTGAGGACTGGTCAAAAATGAAGAGTGCTTCGCACCCTGGATGCACCTCCTTGAAAATATCAAGTGCCTTGTCAACCTGAGCAAGCAATTGGGTGTAATCCCACCATGGATCACCACCTGTACCCAGATAGATGATGGTTCATGTGTCCCTGACAATATTCCCCTCCTCATTGTGGACAATAAGCTGCCTATTCTCTTTCTTAACAAAATCAGAGACATAGATTATGTGGCTATGCCCCTTCTTCTGGAGGATCTATTTGTCTTGCTGGCTCCTTTCAACAGACATCAGAACAGTGTCTAAAGGGGCAGTCACTTAGGTATGTACTATATGTTCTGTTTATACTTGTTCGCATAAAATGAGCTCTTATCTTGAAAGACCACAATAACCCTCTTCTTGCCAGGCCCCAACTGTAGTTCAACATGCACAAGTTCCAAGTCCTCAAACTCCCAGCAGACCATCCTCTTCTCAAATAATGCCATATTGCAGAGGAAAACGTTATCCTGATACTCCCTCATGTCATCCCTCTCATGCCCATCTATATAGATGCCCTTTTTCAATCTTGTGCGCCGCCACCCCAACTTGTACAACCAGTGCCAAGCTGTGTACTCTGACAGCCCGACCTCAAGCACATACCCAAGTATTGGAAGGATCTGTTCATTCAAAGCATGTCAGAACTTCATAGGGGTGACATCTCCTATGTGCAAGGCTGTTAGGTACACCCTTGCTGCTCTCTGGACTCCTTTGTCATTGAACAGTGACTGGTAACCTTTGCCACCTCATTTCTCAGGAGGCAGCTGTTTGAACCTCTGGTAATGGCATGCAAGTGTCCGGATTTGACAAGCAAAGTAGATGCCCTGCCCTTCGTGCTATTGCCCTGCAATCTGTTCACTCACAGCAATGTGTTTAGTGCCCTTGATATAGAGGGTAGCAAAGTTTCGAAGGATAATCAGCTGATTTATCTGGGTGAGTGTCACATTTTGGGTTTTTACCATTCACAAGTCTTCTTTGATTTGTTTCTACAGGTCCTGCCATCCTCAGATCTCATTATTGTCATTTGCCATCACCATTGGGCCATCTTCTTCTGTATCAAGAAGGAATCCTATGTCCCTATCTTCCACATCTGATCCACATTCTTCCTCTTCCTCCTCCTGGGCCCCTGCCATGTTGGATAATACCTCAAGCTGTGGCAGATCTGGTGTGTATGATGGATCCCGCAAGGTTGGCTGTATAGAAGACCTGTCTGGCAATATCGTGATCAATGGTAGATGAGATGGTTCATGCAATGGTGCATGCAATGGCTTATGCAATGGTGCATGTGATGGCTCACGTAATGGCACATGCAATAGCTTATGCAATGGTGCATGCGATGGCACATGTAATGGCGCATGAGACAGCCCTGCTGACAAGACTGGGGATGGTGCAAGCAAGTGCCTGCAAGACAGTCCTGCTGATGAGACCCTCGACAAAGCTCAGGATAAGGCTGAGCCCAATGACGCTGATGTTAAGCATGATATGGACCAGCTGTGGGAAGGTCTTGTAAACGCATACTGGGTGAGTAAGGTTTGACCCTTCATTGCTCATCTGTGCTCAGGGTGTTGTTGCGATTGAGCAGATTTTGCACAGATGTCAGGACCAAATGAAGGGGCTTTCCTCTTCCTGGGACATTACAGTAAGTGCCTTATGATCTAGGCTCTGTGGGACTAATCATGCCTATATTTCCCAGTTTTTTCTGCAACTTTGGAGAGAGCCAGTTGACATCGCAAGGGTCATCATCACTGAGCTCCCACATGAAGTCAACCATGGCACTGTTTACCTCATCATTGGCACCATAGGGAAGGTCATCGTCAACCTTAAGATTGACTTCATCATCCAACACACATCCATGTTGGTATAAGGGCTTCATGCCTGCATGTGGGTCCCAATTCCATTGATTTCCAGTATCTTTGCTCTTATTGCCACTGTCTGAGTTGTCCTCTGAATCACTTGACTCAGGGCTGACATAAATTTCTTCAATTAGGTCTTGATCCATTTTCTCCAAGTTGTTGTGTGGGCAGCAATGGTGTTGCATTGACTTAGAGATAGATGTGGGAGACAGTGGGATATCTTCAGCATGCTAGCAGATGTGATTCCTATATTTTTACTTACAGACTAGATAATTGCAAAACTTCTTAAACATGAACCAAATATAGAGCAGTGATTGAAACCCCACAATCAGGAGTGCCAGTTGAAGCTACTTCAGTGCTCATATGCACACATGTGCATGCTTGGCACACATGTTATTGGTCTCTTACACCACATGGCCATGTTACATGTGGACACCTGACTCATCATCACATAGTTTCCACTGCCATTATCAGATAGTTTTCACCCTTTCCAACATCATCATTGAATTCAGCAGGGTGAACAGCATTGATTTATACACTTTTGGGGGGATGAACCCTAACTTTAGGGTTGGCCAACCTCCAATTTTTGTCAAAATAAAAGTTGTGTTATTTATGTGTTTTAAACTAAAATGCATCATTGAAAAACATTTGTCAAGTTTAATTGTCCAGCACTGTAGTGCTACCAGTCATTCCCTTTTCCAGCAACCACCACCCCTGTAGTGTAAAAAAAAAGGCCCCACAAAGGACGTGGTAGCTAGAGTAGGAAAATACAACACTTTTTCCTACATCCTTGGGTCGAGCTTGCCTAATCCAGGCGCTCCCCTACTGAGCTGGTGTCTGTACGACATCATTCCCGGATCGATTACCAGCATGTCCCTCAGACTTTCCACCATGGATCTGCCCGACCCCCCCACTTCCTCCCCACCTCAGCTCCTCCCCTTCACCATCCCGCCCACCAGCCTCCTATTGAACCTAATCTCCTCCCACTTTGAAACCACCAACCCTATCTCCCCCAACAACCTTTACCTGGAGCAGTACCAAGCAGTTGACACCCTCTGCACCCTCCTCATGCAGGGTTTCTCAAATGACCCAGATGCTGCTCCCACCATCACCCCTCAGTCCACCTGGCTCTGGCTCTCCTTGGAACTCCTCACTCTCATCCACCAAAGCATCCAAACCTCCCTTGGCAACACCTTCTTGAAGGATGTTCTCCTTGACCTCTTGAACAAAGAAGCTTTAGCCCTCCAGTTGTTCTTTGATACTGCAAGCTCCCTCAAAGCCTTTTTCCAGGTCAACAGCCACCTGCCGGAGCCTGGGAAGATCTGCTGTTGCAGAAATGGTGATCGGCCCCCTAGGACAGTTTAGGTAGATAGATTCAATGTGATAGATACCCTGGTGTACGGCACCAAATACCTTACATAATCGCACATACACGTGTCATTAGACAAGCATGTGAGGTAGAGACACACACTCATTCCCACTCGCGCGCCTCTGCTGGCAAATATAGACTTTCCTTCGCCGTCCCCTGAAAATGCTATGTTGCTACAGGTTATGGGCCCTGCCCTAGCATAGCTCAAGAATCACCATGCCCTTTCCAGTCACAAGTGTCCTACACCTCAAGGAAGATGGCAGCAACTGGGCTGCCTTCACCACACTTTTCCAAGGGGCCATGCTGGCCACAAATCACTGGGATCACATTGATGGAACCACCACACGTCCTGTTCTGAGGGACACAGCCAACCCCACAAGTGCAGAAAGGGAGGCCCTGAAGGAGTGGACATGTGAAGATGCCACTGCATGACACCTCCTGAACACTAGGCTTGCAGACAGAACCTTACTCTGCATATTGGGTTAGTGTTGCAGCAGCTCACCGAGCTGCTCTGAGCCGAGCCCCCTGAGCAAGCCCAGTGAGCATTTCAAGCTAAGCCAGGCCTTGGGTTAGGGTTAGTAACCTTAACCCAAGGCCCAGCTTATTTTGAAATGCTTACTGGGCTTGCTCAGGGGGCTCGGCTCGGAGCAGCTCAGCGAGCTGCTGCAACACTATATTGGGTTACAAAACAGCAAAGGCGCAATGGGACACACTCATAGAAGTGTTCGGGCACCTGGGCAACCTGAATGACAACACCCCCGAAGGAGTTGCTCACTCGGAGCTGGACTCGACACCAGGGGAAGATGCCAACTCAAACACAAACGCCTGCACGCACCTTGAAGGCACTGGGCCAGAACTTTGGATGGACGTGGAAAAGGACCGCTCACTCAAGGTGGAGGAGGAGGGGATTGCTGGGAACAACACCAGTGTCAAGCAGGACACGGGTCCCCGCATCGAGCTGCAAAACCCCGGGGTCAGCCCCCTTGCCATGCAAGAGGACATCGGGTCCCTCGTACCACCATTGTCATCATCATCACCACAACCACCCACTCCTGATGTCACGACTGCAGCCTTTGGCCATGATCATGACTACTGCACAAGCACGTGCACAAGTACCCATGATACACATGCCTCCCATGACACCCAAGCTAAAGAGGGGATCGTTAGCAATACCTCTAAGTCCACAAGTCCTGCCCCTAAAGCCAAGCTATAGTCAAGCGTTGAAGACGAACCTGGGGTTACGTGATCCTGGGAAACCTCATGTAACCATACCATGTGACTGGTCACGTGACCCCTCCGCACCTTTGAGATCATGTGATGTGTCACATGTCCAAGTCCAGTCACGTGCCCCCAATGGACAAGTAGTCCATATGGCACAAGCGGCCCGCTTCGGGAAAGTGGTCTGCCCTGTTACCAATGTCTGGAAGACAATCGGAATGACGAAGTCAACCCTAAGATCCCTGGCCCGATCAGAGGGCCTTACTCAGCTGCGCAGCCTTGCGCAGCAGCCTTACTTATCTATGCAGCATTGCCCAGCAGCATGAGTAATGTACTTCTAGACTCCGACATACAGCTGACTGATCACCTTGTACCATATATGGATAGATGCACCCCACAGTCTGTTGATTGACCTACCCTTAAGTAGCGCACGGACCACCCTGTATTAGTATATAAGGCCTGTGAATTGTAGCGAATAGTTCCCAGACTATTCTCTTGTCTACCCCCACCACTCTGGAGCCTCACCTCCACCTAGCCCTCTCACTCCTCTTCGCTTATTGTTCCCTCCTGTGTCTTTGGTACAGTCACCTCCAACTACAAGCCCAAGTCGCCGCCCTTCCTACTTCTCAACCAGTAGTAAGTTCACGACATTAGAATAGTCTCCTAATATTGGAGCTGACTGTCTCGGACGACGACAAGTGTCCTTCCCTACCCTCTCCAACCAAGACATCCCCTTTGACTGGATCGCCCCGTACTTCCTCGACGATAGTAACCCTCTTCCCAACAACGCTTGGGACGCACTAGACAGTGCGTACAAGTACAACATTGCCAAGTCCGACGCCACAGTCCAAGCCACCCTCTCCTGGTCCTCCGCCTACTCACCTCTGAACTCCCTTCAGTGGGCACTTGGATATTCACGCGCTGCCTCCGTCTAGTTGGCCTTTGCCCCCTCACCTTCGCCGTCCCCCATCGCCGCCACTCCCCAGGCATATACCGCCTCTCCACTGTCCTCTGCATTCGGCGGCCCACTTCTATTTCAAGCTACGCTTGCCACATTGTCCTCGCTCCCAGTAGCGAGCTCTCCAGGATCGTCTGCCTTTGTCAGGTCCTATCTGCCTTTGCTACTGCCACCTTCCATTGACTTGTTTGAGTCCATTCTGCTCCTCTCGCCCCCTCCATGTCGCTCCCCGTCGCCCACTACCTTCCTCGACATCCTCGCTGCCATTTGCACACGCAAGTTAGTTCGTGTTAAAGAGGAAGAGGTAGCATCTAGACTTACTCGCACCACTTCCGAGCTCACCTACCAGAAACAGACCAGTCCCGTTATCCTGCCGTCGCCCGTCCATCACGTCACCACCCCACTTTCCAATTCGGACCTGTCGCCAGCCCTCTAGTACCCCGCAGACCCCGACTTTGATGTCCCGGAGTTCCAGCTCCCACCGCCCATCGTCGAAGCCCCCGTATACCGTATCCCATCCCCAGCCCCACTGTCCCACACACCCTTACCCGACTACATCATTCGTAGTCTATTGCCTGTCATCACCGCCACCCCTATACTCCCGCTTCCTAAGCCAGACCTCTTCCCCGACCTTTTTGTGCCACCTCCGTGCTTGGCTGCCGTCGATCGCCACCTGCATCTTTACCAGGTCGTCTACAAACGTGGAGAAAAAATCTAGTTCCCCCAAGCTGAGTTTCTAGCTCTGGACTTCCTTAATACCATCCCTCGGGCCGAAACCCTTGAGAACACACCTAATTATTTTGTCTCACCTTTTCGGGCACTTGTTTTCCACAACATACACATCTCTGCCATGGACGTTTTACCATCCGTTACCCTTTGTGCTCGTGTCGGACTTCACCCCCCTTCCACGTTCCCCTTTGGTTATTTGGAGACTTCTTTTGTAGACTCCATCAAATTTATTTTCGGACAATTCCCTCCTTCATGGCTCCAGTACTTTGAGGGCATACTCGTACCCCTTGTTTGCTACGATTTTCTTGATGGCCATGTGGTCACTGTAGCCGGCCACCTTCATTTCACTTCCAAGGGTGTTTTCGTTATTAACTGACAGTCTCATTTTGAGGACATTCTACGGTTCAAGCCTCAACTTTTCCCTTTTTGCCCTTTGCCACAGACCCCCTTTGACCCCCTTCTTTATATTTCGCCACCTTCCGCTGAATTACCTTTATAACTTTTTACTAGTAAGTTTATAAAGGTTTCAAGTCTCAATAAAGAAGGGTTCTTATTGTATTTGAAAAATCCTTAAGTGTCTCAAGAACAAAATTTAACTTTTGCAGGAATTTCTCGTCTTGCGGACTTGAGAGAACAAGTCCATCTCACTTACTGGAGTGAGATTAATTTCGTCACACAAACCCTCCTTGATTTCTTACCTTTTGGTCAAGCCTTAGCTCCTACTAGGTTTTATAATCTTGTCGACTTCCATCTCCCAACTCTAGTAAACCTTGCTAGGGTGACTCGCATCTATTGGGCTGTCAACCCCACTCATACCGTCAACCAAACCCTCGTTAATTCCATCACCCTTTCTGCTGACGAGACCTTCTTTTGGCATTATTATGTACCAGCCAAAACCCAGGAAATCACACAAGCCTTCCTCCAGGGAAATCAAATCCGATTTCTTTTCCAATTTCACCTCTTGGAAACTGAAATCAAGCTCGATTTCAATGAGATCCGCTTACAGACCACCCAATTGGGCACCGAACTCGTTGGTACTTTGGGAAAAGAATATACCTATAAGTGGTCAGATCAACTTTGGAGTACTACTAGACTAAACTCTGAAGTAGCCCTCGTCAATCCTATCACCTTCTACTACCCAATCGCTGTACCCAACACTTGGGGTCACGAAGAAGAATATGAACAACGCCTTGCTAGTATCCTCTTGATATGTGATGACTTCGAAATCGACGCCAATTACTGGAACTTGGTGGATAGTACTGAAGTGGACACTACTGAAGCTATTATTGCGGAACTAGAGGATCTTATTGCAGACCTACCAGCCTCTTCACCCCAATCCTCTACTGCAGAATACCTTGCCGCTAGAGCCCTTACTCCCCCATCCTTTGACTTTTGTGGTTGCGGCATAGACCTTTGCCGTTGTATACTTTACCAACCAGACACTCCTCCCACTCCACCTTATATTGAACTTTGGCACCCTAGGGATCATAAAGAGCCAATCCCAGGTCTATATTACAACAGAATAGGATAAACTGGATCTTATTAACTTGATCCTAATCTTAGTCCTATATCTTGTCAACTTCATTATTGGCTCTAGACTCTATTTTCTAGAAGAAGCCGTACTTGAAAGACTACATCAAGTCATTGAAATATGAACAAACTGGCAACATCCTCCCACAGATCTACCTGCAGAGGACAACATGCCAATCGAAACCACAAGAGAGAACAATCAGCCCCAGCCATCCCAGCTATAGATCGAAGGAACAATCCATTCCTACTCAGACGTCCTAGAGACCAAGAACCATCTCCACCAGTCACATCCCAAATTCCCCAGATTCAGCTACCTGTACCAGACTTAGACGAGCCCGTCTTTCCTTCATTGAACAATCCACCTCCGGTACCCCCTGCGGCCCTAGTGCCATCCCCATTACTAAACATATACAGCCAATCCAGTTCAGAAACCCCAGAAACCAACAACTGTGTTTCACAGGTCTCTCTCCCCAAGCAAACCTACATAGCCCTACAAATCCCAACCCAGACCAAAGCTGAAAGCCAGGCCCTCCTAAACCATTGTAATTTCTGTCGCGAACTTACTACTTTATGAAGTAGCACAGTGAGCGGCGACAGTGGCAGAGAGTTGGAGGTGACTGTAGTAGAGGATGAGGACAGAGATATGGAGCAAGAAGAGCGACAAGATGAAGGGAGCAAAGAAGATTGGCTCCAGAATGGACAGTGGGGGGTAGACAAGAGAATAGTCTGGGGACTATTCGCTACAATTTACAGGTCTTATATACTAATACAGGGTGGTCTGTGCGCAGCCTTTAGGGCTGGCACCAGTACAGGTGACAGGTGTAATCTATCCATATATGGTACATGGCCAGGAGAGTCTATGGAGAGGCTATCAGATCTTATCGGGGATTTGGGGAAATCCAAGATCTGCTGAGGTTCCCGATATGGGACGTACTCTGGAGAGGCTATGGGGAATCCCCTGGGAAATCCCAAGATCCGATCGGGGATTCCCTTTGTCTTGGTAAGCGTCCTTAGGCTTGGTAATCTTGATGACCTTCCAGGTATTGGTCAATGGCTTAGTAACTTGTCCAAAGCGGATGGGATCACATGCTCTCTGGTCACGTGATCGGCCTGGGTCATGTGACATGTCATGTGATCGGCCTGGGTCATGTGACATGTCACGTGATCGGCCTGGGTCATGTGACATGTCACGTGACCCGAAAACTGGGGAGGGATCACGTGACTGGTCACGTGATATTCTCTCAGGGTCACGTGATCCTAAGTTCGACTTGGTCACTTGGCTATAACTTGGCTTTAGGGGCGGACTTGGTGGACTTAGGGGCATCGTTCTCGATCCCCTCTTAAGGTCATGTGATCCAGGGTTGTGCGTGGATGTCACGAACGCGGCCGAAGGCCGCGATTGCGACAATTTCCTACTCGGACATCACCCTCAAGTAGAATTCAATCACTGTCTCGACACCCTCCTTCAGATCTGCCCAATGCCTAGGATATTCCAAGGATTAATTTGGAAGTACAAAGTCATTATCACTACAGACGACGTACGAGAAGAATACCGCGTCATCGTACAAGATCAATACAACCCCAATCACGTTGTACTACAAGCTACCTACTCAGTTCGCTTTAACTGGGATAACACCGGCTACCGACTCACCTATATATGAGTAACGATTGGGAAGATCTTAAAGCAGATTACCCAACTCGAATCCAACCTACTCCAGAAGACCACGCCCATGTCTACACTTGCTTTAAAGACTGGTTTATCACCTTATATGAGATAGAATGGATCATCTTTGCCTGGTGGAATGATCAAGTCATCTATAGCCGTCCAGGACAACCTTGGAGATCCAACTACACCAACAGGCTCATTGAAGGAAAAGAATTCTTTCTTTCCTACCCACACCTTGAACAACTTAGTGAACTAAACCCCCATAAGGGAACTGCCCTATTCAACGGAAAGGCAGTCCAGTGGTCCAAGAAGCACGATTATTGGAAGTATCTTAACAATTATACGGTCGATTTTAGCAAATCACAACATCCGTCAGCAGACTTCACACCAGAACTGGACTTGGAGGACGAAGCAGAAGTTACAGCAGTACTCGAAAGAACTGAGTCTACAATCACAGCAGCTGCAGAACGACTACAAGAACTTCGAGAACCTAGCTGCACCGGTTCTCCAGCACCCACATCCTTTTCCACCCGAGAAGCAAGTCTGTTTTCTACTCGAACCAAATCTCTTGCCCAGGAAATTACCCAGACAGCCACACCACCGGCATCCAAGGCAAAGGGGAAACAACTAGTCACAAGTGGAACAAGGGCTACTTCATCAGCCACTAGTTCCTCTATACATGCACCACATACTACATCCGCATTCGCTAGTTCTTCATGAACACCAGTGCCCAGTCAACCACCCAAGGTCCCTACACCACCACCAGCTTGACCACCCACACCGGTCTTCATACTAGCACCACAACCACCACCGGGTCATCCACCCACACCACCACCTATGGCACAACAGGGAGGACAACAACAGGCTGTGGCCACACCACATCCAATTGGGACACCTCTGGAACCCTTTGATGGTTCCACATCAAAGGCACAATCCTTTTGGCATGCCTTAGACAACTATTACGCCTTAAATGAGGATGCCTTTACCACCATTGCCAAAAGAGTAGCATCAGCTCTTGGCTACTTTAAGATCGGAACTTGCGCAGGAGATTGGGCTGCTAAACGTATGGAAGCAGCTCTGTGAGCTAACCCTCGAGATTGGGGAACTTGGGCCCAATTTAAAGATAACTTTAATGCCCAGTTCATTCCTCCACAACTCAAGGTGGAGGCTATTAGCAAAATGCACGGGACTGCAATGGGAAACCGGGATTTCAACTCCTGGTATCAAGAATGGAGCACATATGTGGCAGATGCTGATATAGATGAAACATCCAAAATGTTCACTTTCAGGAGAAACCTGAATCAAGGATTGAACCAGAAGCTCCTTAATGTCACCCCCCAATCTGACACACTGGCCACTCTTGTAGACAAAACACGAGAAATTGATAAAAATTGGCAAGTGTTCAGAGGAGGATCAAGCCGCCCATCCCAAGGATCATTCAATCAGCAGGGCCGAGGCACATCGATACACAAACTATCTATTGGTCCTGATGGAACCACCACGGAGATTGTGGTGAATACTACTCAAGGCCGTGGCCGCAGACGCGGCACTATCCACAGAGGACACAGACGCCTCATGCCTGAAGAAAGAGCTCGCCGCCTTAAAGAAAATCATTGCCTCTACTGCAACAAAGAAGGACATTTCATGGCTCAATGTACCAAGCCGCCGAACCGTCATCCTAACCCTCCGGTCCATCAATTAGAGACCATTAATGAAAATCAAGTACCCCAAGGCGACCTAGTGGAGTCAATGTCTGGACTCCAAGTTGCATCCATGCAAACCTCTGATATAGTCGATATGGAAATCGACTCTGCATCTTTTTAGATTCCTCTCCTGCTGCATCGTCAACAAGAGATGTACCACTTCCCCAATACTGTACTATCAATACCGTCGCTTTGGGTCAGACGGTTTCTGCAAACCCCCTTGTAAATGTACGTATGATTCGGAATACACGCGTACCTTCTATTTGCATCCCAGTCCGAATCGTATGTAAGGGGAAGCAAATCGATGCTCATGCACTCCTTGACAGTAGCACTGAAGGCCTCTTCTGCAATTCCGCCTTTGTCGTCAAACACAAGATACCGCTTTACAAGCTTACCTCCCCAGTGTATCCAAGAAATGTTGATAGAACTATCAACTCCCAAGGCACAATAAACTACATTGCGCAACTACAGATGAATATGGGTCTGCAACATACAGAACAACTCCAGTTTTTCGTCACCAACACAGGGAATCACGACATGCTACTAGGCACGGATTGGCTAAATAAACACAATCCTAACATTAACTGGGCAAAGAATGTGCTCAGTCTAGACCATTGCCTGCTGCAATGCTATAAGGACAACAGTCCTAATCCTTCACCGCGCATTGCCTCTATGCTCCCCATAGATGTATAGGAGAAACACATTGATGACTACTGGGATTTAGCAAGTGGAAACATGGCCACACTTGATTACTACAATCTATTGAATGGTAACACGGACACATTCAATCTACATGCGCACCATGAAAAATATCTAGGACCCATGATGGGACAAACTACAGCATCTACAGCTCCTTTGAATGGACCTGTTATTGGACGTACCACCGTTTCAACTACGCTAGCCATGTCACAGAAGATACAACTTGCAGAGATTCCAACAGAATTCTGGCAATACGCCAAGGTCTTTTCAGATGAGGAATCACAACGACTACCTCAATATCAGCCATGGGATTACAAGATAGACCTTCTACCGAATGCACAGATACACAAAACAGGAGTTTACAGACTTACCCCGCCAGAAATGAAGGCGTTAAAAGAATACATCAATACAGGCCTAAAGAATGGCATGCTACAAAGATCCAAATCCCCTTTCACATGCCCCTTCTTCTTCATAGACAAAAAGGATGGCAAACTATGACCTGTACAAGACTACCGTCCTCTCAATAAAATCACTAAGAAAAACACGGCACCTATCCCTCTTATTCCAGAGCTTGTCGATAAACTACTTGGTGTACGGTACTTTACCAAGTTGGACGTTCAATGGGGATACAACAATATACAGATACGGGAAGGCAATGAATGGAAAACCGCCTTCAAGACCCCTCTCAGTCTCTACAAGTCAAAGGTGATGACCTTTGGACTTTGCAATGCTCCAGCAACCTTTCAGACATTCATGGACACATGACTAGCCGACCTTATTGCATTAGGACATATTATTGTCTATCTTGACGATATTATGATCTTTGTGTCCACCTTGAATGAGCTAAAGATGTGGACACATCGCGTTCTCAAATTCCTTCAAGAACTTGACCTCTATTTACGACCCTTGAAATGCTCTTTCAACCAATGATTGGTTGAATACCTTGGACTTATCATCTCTGAAGGAGAACTACGCATGGATCCAGTCAAGTTAAAAGCCATTGCAGATTGGCCATGCCCTAGAACGGTTAAAGATATACAGAAATTCCTAGGCTTTTGCAACTTCTACCGCTGCTTTGTACAAGATTACTCAACTCTAGCACGTCCATTATTTGATTTAACCAAGAAGACAATGCCTTGGAATTGGACATCCTCTTGCAAACAAGCCTTTGTCGCGTTACAATGCATATTGACCACTTCCCCAATCCTCACACTCCCCAATTACGATCGCCCCTTCACTCTTATTACAGACGCAAGCGATTATGCTACAGGAGCAATATTAGAACAAAACAACATGTTAGGTCGTTCCCACCCAGTTGCCTACTACTCAAAATTGCTGCAGCCAGCCGAGCAAAACTATGAAATCCATGATAAAGAGCTCTTGGCAATTATCCATACACTCAAGCACTTTAGACACTACCTACAGGGTAGCCCTCACAAGACAAAAATTTTTTCAGACCACACAAATCTCAAGTATTTCACGACCAAGCAAACTTTGACATGCCGCCAAGCCCGTTGGTCACTCTTCCTCAGCAACTTTAACTATGAAATTATTCCGAAACCCGGAAAGACCAACAAAGCTGATGCTCTGTCACAGCGGCCAGACTATAAAGAGGGGATAGCATCCAATAATGCGGAAAAAATCTTGCTGACCCTGGATAAATTCCAAATTCAAGCCTTGCATACCACAGCAATTCCTATTACGATTAATACAGAATTAAAAATAGCAATCCAAGATGCGATTAAAGCAGATCATCTTACTGGCCAATTACTTAAAGAAATCCTTGTTAGTGGCCCACGAAGCATAACTAAAGGCCTACAAGATTGGAACTACGAAGAAGGCCTTATCTTGAACAAAGGACTCGTCTATATCCCTAATAATGGCGACCTCAAACGCAAAGTTGTACAGACTTTCCACAACAATCTACTAGGACACCCTGGAGAATGGAAGACCATTGAACTAATTACAAGAGAATATTGGTGGCCAGGAATCACAGAATATGTAAAGAACTTCATCAAAGGATGTGCCACCTGCCAAGCAACAAAAATACGTCCCCCAGTCAAAATACCACTCAAGCCAAACGAAATCCCGACAGGAGTTTGGGAAACCATCACTATGGACTTCATTACAGACCTCCCCACTTCGAAAGGATACGACAGCATCCTTACAGTTGTAGACCATCATAGCAAAGCAATAATTCTATCGCCTTGTCACAAGACAATCACCGCAGAACAAACAAGCCAACTCCTCATTGACAATGTATGGAAATGTACAGGTTTCCTGCTAGCAATTATCTCAGACAGAGGTCCTCAATTTGCAGCACAAGTAATGCGCAAACTATGGCAAAAACTAGGAATCAAACAAAGACTCTCAACAGTGTTTCACCCGCAAACGGATGGAGAATCTGAACGAGTCAACCAGGAAATCAAGCAATACCTTCGTATTTGTGGAAACTTCCAACAGGATAATTGGGCAGACTTACTCCCCATCATTGAATTCATGCACAATGCTCGTCCACACCGCAGCACCCATAAATCACCCTTCGAAGTCTGGTATAGGTTCCAGCCCACCTTTAAACCACCATTATACTTGCAGACCAGACTACAAAGCGTCGATGAATGCATACAGTATTTGGAACAAATATGCAAAGAAGTCACCGCAGCTCTAAGGCCCAAAGCAGCAACGTTACAAATCCTGAACTTTTCTCAGGAACAGATTTCGGGGTTTCCCGTGGCCGGCTAAAGTCACTAGGCGTGACAAGGACCCTGGTACAAAATTGCCACATGATATGTTACATTAGGGTTAGGTGATTAGGGTTAGGTGGACTCGTCACCTCATCTCATGTTCGTACGCCATTGCCTTTCATCATCATCATCATAATGCTGACACGTTCATCAAAAAGCCCTTCGAACTCTGAACATGAAGACCCAGTGGTTACTCCCTCTGTTCAAAGCCAAAAGGAACATGCATCTTGGTCCCATGAGGATGAGGCAAAGTTGCTGGCCTTCCTCATGGAGCGTAGGGCCTCGATGTCCAACAATCAAATGTTCAAGGGTGCAATCTTCAATGAGGCAGCGATGGAGCTCAACAAATCGCTTGTCAAAGGTGCTGCCAAGACTGAGGCTGGTGTTAAGGCAAAGTGGGGCAGGGTGCGTCATTCTTTCTTTTGTTGTGATATATAATCTGACATTGTGTCGCAATCACGGCCTTCGGCCACGTTCGTGACCTCCACGCATACTCCTGGATCACATGACCTTAAGAGGGGATCGAGAACGATGCCCCTAAGTCCACCAAGTCCGCCCCTAAAGCCAAGCTATAGTCAAGCATTGAGGTCCAAACCCGGGTCACGTGATTGTGAGAGATCTCATGTGACCAGGCCACGTGATCAATCACGTGATTCCTCTGTACTTTCAAGATCACGTGATGTGTCACATGCCCAAGCTCAATCACATGCCTCTAACGGACCAGCGGTCTGCATTGGAGGAACGGCCCACTTCGGGAAAGCAGTCCGCCCAGCTATCGATATCTGGAAGATAGTCGAAATGACTAAGTCAATGGGGATTCCCCATAGCCTCTCCTATAGATCTCTAGGCCCGATCGATAGATCACAAGCCCGATCGATAGATCACAAGCCCGATCGATAAACATTACTCAGCTGCACAGCCTTGCGCAGTAGCCTTACTCATCTGCGCAGTAGGATGACTCATATTACACCCATTACCTGTACTAGTGCCAGCCCTAAAGGCTGTGCACAGACCACCCTGTATTAGTATATAAGACCTGTGAATTGTAGCAAATAGTCCCCAGACTATTCTCTTGTCTACCCCCCACTGTTCACTCTGGAGCCTCACCTCCACATTATCCTTGCGCCATTTGTCTTGTCCCTCTTCTTGCTTCACCTCTCAGTCATCATCCTTTGGTACAGTCACCTCCAACTCTCCGCCACCGTCGCCGCATCTCCTACTTGTTAAAAAGTAGTAAGTTCACGACATTAGAATAGTCTCCTAATATTGGAGCTGACTGTTTAACAACCACAAGTGTCCCCTGCTCTTCTCTCCAACCCCGACATCCCTTTTGACTGGATCGCCCCCTACTTTGAAGACGATCGCAACCCTCTTCCCGACAACGCGTGGGACACCCTCAACGGTGCCTACAACTACAACATTGCTGCCGCCTCTCTTGCTATCCAGCAAGTGTTTGCACCATCGCCCATCGTCTCCCCCATCGCCAGACCCTCTCACTTCCCTTCTGCATATATCTCCCCGGCTCTCTCTGCTGTAGGAGGACCCTCTGGGCTCATCGTAGCCTACGACGCCGACGAATCTTCGTCCTCTCCATGGTCATCTCCTCGCCCAGCACCGTCGCCACCCCACTACCCTACTCCGTCGCCGTCAACCTTTCTCCATGTCCTCGCCACTGTTGCCGCTGAGCAACCTTACGCTATCGCCACCACATCCTCCTTGGACAACCCGAGCGCAGGTGTCCTATCGTCGCCCTTCCTCCAGTACCTGCCAACCGTCCCTGACGAAGACGTACTGGAGCTCTCTTTACCCTTGCCAGTCGTACACACCACCGTCGCCACCGTACCGTCGCCTGCTCCCTCGCATGCAGCCTCGCCCGACTACATCATCCGTAGTCCTTCGCCCATTGTCACCACCGCCACCGTACTCCCAGATCCCATCGTCGACCTCTATCTACACCTTTTCGCGCTGCCTCCGTGCCTTGCTGAAGTCAATCAGCACCCGCATCTCTACTTGGTCCTCTACGAACGAGGAGAACAAATCTGGTGTCCACAAGTCGAGTTCCTCAACGAAAACCCCCTTGCACAAATCCCACGGATCTCGGATTTAGGTGACCACTGCCCACACTTCGTCACTCGCTTCCGGTCATTAGTTTACCACGATGTCCGTATCAGTCCCGTGGACATTCTTCCAGCCGTTACCCTTTGTGCTAAGGTTGGAGTACACCCGTCTTCCCTTTTCTTTCCTTTGGGATATCTCGAGACTTCTTTCATCGATTCCCTCAAGTTTCTTTTTGGACAATTTCCCCCCATTTGGCTCCAGTATTTTGAAGGAGTTCTTGTACCCCTTCTTTGCTATGACTTTCTTGACAGCCGTGTGGTTACTGTAGCGGGCCACCTTTACTTTACCCCACTTGGGCTTTTTATTATTAACCGACAAACGCGTATTGAGGACGCTCTTTGTACAAAACCTGAACTTTTTCGCTTTGTCTGTTCTACTTGTACGCCAGTTAACCCCCTTCTTCACATTTCGCCTCCTTCTGCTGAACTACCCTTGTAATTAACTAGTAAGTTGTTATAAGGGTTTCCAAGAAAATAAAAGCAGGGTTTTAACTTTATCAAGTGCCCCAGTCTCTCATATCACAGCTTGAAGAAAGGCTTTTACGCCTTAACATTGTCCACTTAGCGGACTTAAGAAGCCAAGTCCAGCTTACCTACTGGAGTGAAATCCACTTTATCACTCAAGCGCTCCTCGACTTCCTGCCTTTCGGCTACACTCTTGGACCCACTAAATTTTACGAATACGTGGACTACCAGTTCCCCGTATTAATTAACCGCTGCTTACAAACGCGCGCCTATTGGGCAATTCATCCCACACGCACCCCCGACCAATCCATAGTATCGGAAATCACGCTTTCCTACGATGAAACTTTCTTCTGGCATTACTACGTCCCAGCCAAAACCCAGGAAATCACCCAGGCCATACTCCAAGGGAATAGAGTTAGATTTCTATCCTGCTTTCACCTGTCGGAAACCGAAATCCGCCTCGAGTTTCAAGAAATCCGAATCCTCGTCACAGATCACAGAACCCAGCTCATTGGAGCTCTCGGAAAGGAATACTTCCACAAGTGGGAAGAAACTGGTTGGCACACCACCAACATCAACCACGAACAAACTCTAGTTAATCCCACTGAAATCTTCTACCCCATCGCACTACCCAACGCCCAGGGACGTAAACCTGAATACCAAAGAAGACTTGGTATTATCCTCCTCCAGCCAGACCATCTCGGAGTCGACGACAATTACTGGAACTCAGTCGACAGTACGGAAATCGCCTCAGATCTCCCAGGATCCACGCAAGCCAACACCCCGGATCTCATTCCAGCCCTTAGCCCAGCCTACACTCCACCACCAGCTGATCGTTGCAGTTGTGGAATAGACATTTGTCATTGCGACCTCTATCGCCCTGAAACTCCTCCCACTCCTCCTTATATTGAACTTTGGCATCCTCGCTATTATCTGGTACCAGTCCCTGGATTGCACTACGATCAAATCGGATAAAGCCATTACCCTGGCTTATATACTTGCCACCTTACTCCTAATTGCGTACCTTGCTATTATCTATCTAGGAGCCAAGATTTACTTCATCGAAGAGTGGCAATATGAGCACGCTACTCCCACCATCATATTCGTCTATGCAGACGAACAAACTGGCAGAAACATCCCAACGAGGTTCGTGCAGAAACAGGCGTGCCCACCGAAATCGAGAGAGAGAGCATTCAGCACCCACTATTCCAGTCATAGATCGCAGGAACAATCCGTTCCTACTACGACGCCCAGCCAATCAAGATCCGTCTCCGCAGGACACATCCCGGATACCACAGATCCGGTTACCTTTCGCAGAACCTGAAGACGAATTCGTCTACCCAACCTTGAACAATCCACCTCCGCAACCAGTACCCTCGCCACTAATAAACACATACAGCCTGACTAGCTCGGACGTACCTGAAACTCATAACCACGTCTCCCAAGTCTCCCTCCCAGAGAAAACCTACATAGCACTACAAATTCCAACCCGTACAAAGGCCGAAAGCCGGTCCTTCTTGAACCACTGCAATTTCCTACTCGGACGTCATCCACGAGTGGAAATCAATCACCGCCTCTCCGAACTCTTACAAATTTGCCCAACGCCTGGGATCTTGCAAGGCCTCATTTGGAAATATAGAGTTGTTATCACCACAGACGACGTACGCAAGGAATACCGCATAATCATACAAGATCCACATGACATAAACCACATTTATCTACGAGCCGCCTACTCAGTTCGCTTTAACTGGGATAATACCAGCTATAGACTTACTTATATATGAGTGAAGATTGGGAAGATCTAAAAGCAGATTACCCAACCAGAATCAAACCTACCTGTGAAGACCTTCAATCCACCAACACTGTATTCAATGAGTGGTTTGTCACCCTATATCAAACCGAACGAGTCATCTTTGTTTGGTGGCACGAACAAATCCTCTACAATCTCGGAGCGGGACACCCGTGGAGATCGCACCACACTAACAAAGTTATCACACGAGAAGAATTCCTTAGCGACTTCAAGCACTTAGATCAACTCAGCAAACTCAACACTTGCAAGGGAGCTGCCCTATTCGACAACAAAGCAGTCAAGTGGTCCAATAAAAACCACCATTGGAAATATCTTAACAATTGGGCGGTCGATTTTACAAAATCGCAGCACCCGTCCGCCAATTACACCCCAGAACCTGACACGGACGAAGAGAACGATACCACCAGAGTCACAGCGATATTGGAAAGAGCCGAATCTACACTCACTGGAGCCGCAGAGCAACTACAGAGACTTCAAGAACCTAGCCGCACCAGTTTCCCAGTACCGACTTCCTACTCCCAAGAAGAAAGTCCGGTTCCTGCTCGAGCCAAACCTACTACCCAGACAATCACCCAGATGGCCACTCCGCCGGCATCCAAGGCAAAGGGAAAACAACCCATCACAAGTGGCACAAGAGCTACTTCATCCTCCACCGTTCCACGAACATCAACCACTAGTTTCTCTATACATACCCCATGCACTACACCCGCTTCTGCTAGTTCCTCTCGAACGCCAGCACCAAGTCAACCACCGAAGGTCCCCACACCACTACCAGTTCGCATACCCACACCGGTCTTCGTACCAGCACCACAACCACCACCAGGTCGTCCACCTACACCACCACCTATGGCTCAGCAGGGAGGACAACAACAGGCTGCGGCCACACCACGACCACTTGGGTCTCCACCGGAACCCTTCGACAGTTCAGCATCAAAGGCACAATCCTTTTGGCATGCCTTAAGCAATTACTATGCGTTAAATGAAGACGCCTTCCCCGATGTTGGGAAAAGAGTAGCATCAGCCCTTGGCTACTTCAAGATCGGAACTCGCGCTGGAGAATGGGCTGCTAAACGAATGAAAGCAGCTCTTGAAGCCAACCCTAGAACCTGGGGAACCTGGGAACAATTCAGAGACGCTTTTAAAGAGCAATTCATTCCTCCACAACTCAAGGTGGAAGCCATTAGCAGAATGCATGGCACTGTGATGGGAAACCAATTATTTAACGATTGGTACCAAGAATGGAGCACATATGCTGCAGACGCGGACGTGGACGAAGTTTCCAAAATGTTCGCTTTCAGGAAGAACCTGAATATGGGATTAAACATGAAGCTCCTCAATGTCACTCCTCAGCCCGACACTCTTGCCGGCCTAGTAGACAAGGCCCAGGAAATTGACAAGAACTACCAAGTCTTTGGAGGAGGATTACAACGTCCTTCTAGAGGATCATTCAACCGGCGGGGCCGAGCTTCGATCCAAGAACTATCTACACTGTAAAATCAAAAGCTACTGACTTTCACGTGTTTTAACTCGGAATTGCTGAATTTAATGTGTTTTATGCATGAAAATTTCCCAACTTTTTTTCCAAAGTAAATGTGCTGGAACTTCACAACGAAATTCTGCTCAAAAATCAGCACTATTCCCTCAAAAAAAATATGCTGAGACTTTACAACAAATTTTTACTTAAAAAATCACACAGTTCAGGTCAGTAGATAAACTGATGAATTTCAAGTGGTCTACTAGTGCATGTGTATTAATCAATGTCAACTGAACGTCGCTGCTGCACCCGCCGCCGTCGATGTCCTTGCCACCATCAATGTCCCTCCCGCCGTCGATTTCCCTGTTGTCATCACTCGCGGATCGTCATCGCCATTATTGCCTAAGTAGCGAGCCCAAAATGGCCCGCCACATGGCACGCAGTTAGTCCTGAGCAGAAAAAAATCAAATCTTATGCTTACCGCTCTCAGGCAACGGATTGTGAGGCCAAGGAGGCAAGCCTCCCCCAAATTCAAGATGACGCGTATGGACGCATCTCGAGCATGGAAGATGTCGCCGGCGAAAACATCAGCCCAGAGGCTTTGCGCATTCTCAGTGAAGTTTGCGTTCACCCTAAGTAATGTTAGTACCGCAAAAAAAAAAAGACAGGAGGGGACGCACCTGGCAGTGCACGCAACTGCAAGCTGATGGGCCAGTCCCATCACTTCCCTAGCAAAGTTGGTAGAAATGACACGCGCCCAGGG
>QFFA01000410.1:8177-36484 GCA_003316565.1 Russula foetens
AAGGGCTGTCAAATAAAATGGGTACTCTCGGAACCAAGAGTCACGACGCTCTTCGACGCACATGAGTGACATTGACCCCATCGATGTGCTCCAGATCTCCTTTTTCCACTCCCCCAACGACCGCGCGAGTTCACAGTCTCCCGCAAATAAGCCCGATGCGTATCTGCCTCCTCGACACCTTCCTCTCC
Source organism: Russula foetens (assembly GCA_003316565.1). Taxonomy (NCBI): domain Eukaryota; kingdom Fungi; phylum Basidiomycota; class Agaricomycetes; order Russulales; family Russulaceae; genus Russula; species Russula foetens. Next base: position 8,366 of record QFFA01000410.1, read on the forward strand.
AACCTCATCTTCGCTACCATCCCCCTTGTCCAGAACGGAGGTCCAACGACGCGGAACAGAGGTGGCGTCACGGCGCGCATTACTCGCTTCATCTGGCCGCGCCAGCGCCATACCTCTTCAAGCTCACTGACACAACCCGCCCCCTGATCGCCAACAACCCACCTTCGCGCGACACCGACACTGGTGAGCAACAGGGTGCCGCGTCGTCCGTCCAACCTTCAAGCGCACCTTCGCCATCCGAGCGGGACGTCGTATAGGACTAGGCACCACCGGTCGCAGCCTTGAATGCCTCACACAAGGACGAGAATTGGACTCGCATCACACGACTCGTCAACGAGACGAAGCCGGAGAAGACTGCTACGTCTGCGGGCGTTATCGTATCTGATGTTGGCGCGAAAGACACGGACAAGCTCGGTGAGCCCCCTCTTTTAGAGACCCGATTTTGTCTTCCCCTTTGTCGGACTGTCTATCCCCTTGTGCCGTGCGCCTTCTACACGCATGCGTTGCGAAAAACTCTTATCTTGGTTATATTTCGGAATCGACCCTGGCCCTCCTCCACGCCCCATCTATCTTCCCGTAGCTCAGGATTCCGTGGCAGATGTGCTAACATGTGCCACTTGCGTACTATTCATTTTCAGTCCTTCTCTACACCGAATCTCCATCGCTGCGCCTCCAACATGTCACTACAAATCAACTATCGATAGCTCAAGTTAGCACGAGGTTCACTATGACCGTAGAGGGATAGTCACCCAAGGTATAGAAGGCAGTCTTCCTATGGTGGCAGCTCGCTGCAATTTACGCTAGGTTTCAGCGCCTCGATGTGGGTATACGCCAATCTTTATGGCACTGGAAATGCAGTGGAGGACAGGATGGGCCTGAGGGGCTCGCGCTCTGCGCCGATGCGTCGTAAGCAGGCATAGACGTGCACCGCGTAGCCTTGACCGAGGCTTGCCATCTCGGACGAATCCTCTTCAAAACGTGGGATGTAGCGTCGTGAGCAACTACGTGCGCACTGGTCTCTCTTCTCTTTGTTCTCGCGTTTCTCCTGACCTGAGTCCGCGCTCTCTGTTGCCACCAGCTAAAATGGCTCACTGTGTTACCATGAGTCCCCACACCCGCGGGCTCAGACACCATCACGCAGTCTTCAGCGCAAAGTCGCAATTCGATATGGACCTGACAAGGCTAAGCGACGGTTAATCAAGGACCCTGCTGTTGTCCGTCTGCAAGGATTGATTGCGTAAGGGGGCTGAGCCGGATCAGACCAAGGCGCAGGAGGTTGCGCCGAAGAAAGTCATTGAGGTTCCCTCCGCAGACGACGACCCGGAGCAGAAGGAGAGAAAGATAAAGCAGTATAGGACCTTGTCGAAGCAACGATACTCGTTCCGTGGTCGCCTTCAAGCGAAATGCAATCACCCTGCGAAGCGGCCAAAGCCATCCATGCCATCATTTTTACTTTATTCAGTGCGTATAGCGCGATCACCTCAGAGATGAAACGTACAGATTCGTCGGACCACTGGGAACGGGAAAGGTGCCTTTAAGTAGACAATTACCTGTGCACTTGACCAGCAGTTGCAGTGAATCACCCTCGGCGGTGTTCGCAATGGTGCTGAAATCCAGGGCTAGACGGGCTGGTCGAGTTCAACTTAGTTTAGGGTTGAGGTTTAGTATTACAAAATAATAAAGGTGCCGTCAAACTATTCATAGGTTCGACTTCAAACTTGAAGAAGTTAAGTTCTAAGCAATCCTATCATAAGTTACAAGACTTACAAACACTTGTGGTCCTCAGCCCAAAAAACGTGAACATTTATGGGCGATATTCGCTTCAGAGACACGGTCTTTGTATGGGATAAAACATGAGAATCTCTGGCATTTACTGCAGAATGAAAACTTTGAGTTCAAATATCGCATATCTAGATCGGAAGTCTCACTTCGCTTGGTATACGAAGTTCCCTCGGGAGGCGGCTTCCGGTGGAATCCGGACGCTGCAGTTCGTGAACATTCTGCTTCCAAACACATGATCATGTTCTACATTATCGTACATGGCGCTTGTACTTAAACATTACACCAGGTACGAAATTCAGACAGGCCACTGATCCACAAAATATACACAAATTTGTGGACTCGTAGCCTCAGGCCTCGTCCGCGAATACATGTGCCCTGCACTGCTCCCAATCCATCCCATGAACAAAATCCCTCCAGTCAATTATCGTCTCCAACGCCCCAAGGATCCCAACTGTCCGCGGCGTCCACAAGCTTGCCCGATAAACCATGGGTATCCAACACATACGCTCATTCATGGGCCCGTATAACCACCCATCATTCCCCGTATTGAAATCGGCAAGGAATCCCTGTTCGTCTACGAGACAGAATTCGAGGCCGCGCACCTTCCGAATGAAATCGTCTGGCCACACGGCACGCCGGGCCACATTCGCGTGCCAGACATGCACCCACATGTCCGCGCCGCTGCATGAGACCAGTGCGCCGTCATGCGAAACGGTGACAGAAAATATCTGCTGTGACATGTGGAGGGGCAGCGTGTAGGGCTCTCCTGTCTCTGAGTCGAATTTGCGTAGGCTGGTATCGTCCGATACCGAGATGATCCGATTCCCGTCGGGCGTAAGCGCGATCGCGTTGATGCGCCCCGTGTGGCCGGTAAGGATCGAGTTGAGCGCATGGCCCGTCGACAGCGCCCAGATACGAATCGTCCTGTCTTCCGAGCTCGAGAATATCTTGTCCTCGAAGACGCGGATCGAGAGCACGGCCCCACCATGTCCACCGAATCGTCGTAGGCACTTGTCACTAAGGCTGCCCTCCCAGATGGCGATTTCCGCGTCCGCAGAACCCGAGACGATAAATTCCCCTTCCCTTGCATATGCCACGGCATTTACTGCGCTTTTGTGGCCACGGCAGGTACAAATGAGATTGTTTAGTTCAATGGTCGAAGGGTGAAGATCCCAAGTCCGGATGTTGCCGTCCGCGCTACCTATAGTGACGAATTAGACCGTGGCGGCGAGAAAAACACTGTCAAACAGTACCTGAGACAAGGAAGTTCCCGCCGGGAGAGAATTCAATCGACAACACCACATCAGTGTGACCTTCGAGAGGTGTCAACTGGCGTTTTCCATCCTCTGCATCCCATATGCTGATAATATGGTCGTCGGAACACGTTCCGATCTTCTTCCCATCAGGGGAATAGGCCACACAGCGGATCCGGCCTTGGTGGGCTTGAATACATACTTTACACTGTTCTGTTACTACATCCATCACCACCAGTCGGCCGTCATCTCCACTGGATGCTATGCGATCGCCAATAGGAGAGAACGCAATAGTACGAATCTAGACAGAGGTTGAATTCATCGCCAAAGGTAAGAATGCAAACTGACCAAATTGGAATGAAATCCTGAGAGTCTCTGATGAGTTTTGACGAAGTCTTTCATCCAGAGCCCCCACACTCGAACAGTCCCGTCAAGAGTAGCTATGGGAAGAGCGTAAGTTCTTGATGAACGATGCTGAGTAGACGCTACACACCAGAAACAACTTCCAGGTCGTCACTGCACAGAGATGTGCGCATTGAGATGGCAGTCAGGTTACTTGCTTTGTGGACGATTAGAGGTTCACATAGAGGTCTGCCAGTCTCGACATCGAAAATATGGATCACGTTATCTAGCGCCGCAGTGACGATCGTTTCAGAATCTGGAGACCAATTGACGAGTCTCATTGGCACGTAACCACTATAAGCAGTCAAAGTGTCAAAGACGCGCTCCCCGGTCGCAACATCCCATATAACCACAGTGCAATCGTCGCTTGCAGTCGCGAGGTAGAGTCCGTTAGGGGAATACGCAAGACTAGTTATCTACAAAGATCATCAATACCAGGAAGAAAATATGCCTGCTGGCATACCCAATCTCGATGGTGCGTCAGAGGCTCATGCACTTTGTCTCCGCTTTCGACAGACCATATGATCGCATTGCAGTAGGAACCTGTATAATAGGAAGAAAGAAAGGAGGGCTTTTACGTGACAAGACATACCACTGGCCACCTGCTTCCCGTCGGGGCTGGTCAATGAAATTGGATTAGGGTCTTCAGAGTTAAAAGGATAGAGAGATGCACCTGAAGCATACACTCTTCACATATGACGTATGACCTTCCATTGGACCACAAATACTCTGCCCAGTTTCAGCCGACCATATCCAAACATTCCGATCATCGCTTCCAGAGACAACCATCTTGCTGTCCGCAGAGAAGCTGAGGGCATAGATGTCATCCCAATGTCCTCTGAGTGGTCCCCACAATGCTTTTCCACTATCCGCTTGCCAGATCATCACCACATGATTACTTGCGGCAATGGCTACGAGTCGGCCGTCGGGCGATATGGAAACAGATTGAATACCTTCAAGGTGTCCTGAATTCACTTCGAAGGTCACATCCTCCACGCGCCCTTCATCGACAGTCCACCTAGAGATACTCGAGCCGTCACTTGCCACGATAGTCTTGCCGTCATTGAGAGGGATTGCTACGCGGAATGGATCCGTGCCTTCTGAAGAGTTCTTCCGAACGGGGAGTGAATCCATATCGAAGAACCTTATTGAGCGATCTTCACCACCTGGTTAATATTTGTTAGTTCTACGTTCCGTTCTTGAATGAAATGGACCTACCAGTGATAAGTTGCTTCATGTCAGGGGAGAACGTGACCGAGTTAACGTAGTCCGTATGACCATCAAGGGGGTCGCAAAATATCGTTCCTGTCCGGACGTTCCAGAGGCGGACAGTGTTGTCTTCGCTGCCTGACGCAAGTAGCTGACCGTCTTTCGAAAACGCTAGAGATCTGATCGCCTGTAGATTACATGAGTACAAATTATACAAAGCGTTCGATGCACTTACTCCACGATGGCCTCTCATTGGTCGGTTGATTACGCTCCGCGTGTCCATGTTGTAGAGAACGATAGAGTAGTCCTCACTGCCTGCTGCCAGAATCTTGTTGTCTGGTGACATGGAGATGGCCCTGATACGATCCGTTTGTCCGGTTGACCATGCCTCACCCGATACGGATCCCGTGGATGCGTCGTAAATCATCACAGTTCTATTACAATAAATTAGCACACGGAAAGAACTCCGGAACTGTGTCTTGCCTATCATCAGAACCAGAAATGAAGAACTCTGACGTGAAAACGACTGTGCAGACCCCGTCATCGTGGAAGGCAGTATCGTATATTACGTGACCAGTTTCAGCCGCAACTACTTTGACTTTTCGGTCGTCGGAGCCGGTCACAATGCTACATGTGCGTGGGGCGTATGAGGTGAGATGCACTGCAGTGTGCCTGAGACATACCGTCGGCCATCCGGGGACCACGAAACGCTTCGTATCCAGTCAGAATGAAGCTTGAACGGCCCAAAAAGGAGCGATCCATTCTCGGCTTCATATATCCTCAAGCACCCATCGGTACACCCTTTATCATCTTCAGCATAGTCCGGCACGCAAGTATTCTGAAACCTCACCAGTCGCAATCCTTTTACCATCAGTGGAGTATTCAATAGTCAGGACGCTTCCGTCATGGCCTGCAAGGTTGAATAAAGTGTCTCCGGTAGCCACGGAGATAACCAATACGGTTCCACTGTTCGTCGCGGCTGCGACTCGCTTGCCATCGGGGTGAACGGAGACGCAGCATACCGGATATCCCAATGAAATCGAAATCGAAAATGCTATGGCAGGCCACTTGGTCCCTTCTTCATGTAACACTTTGATCGTCCGAGGAAATTGATCGCGGTACCGTTTCGAGACTAAAGAAGATGGAGGTGCAAACGGCAACGCAGACAAATAGATGTGAGGTGCGCTCGCTGAGATCACATCCGCAAACGTGAGAGAGAACTGCCTTGCATCTGACGCAGTCAAAGATAGGCCTTTGTCCGTGGCCTGTTAACGAGAATGAGATGTAACCATCGGGGGTAGACAATGGTGATCCATATACCTCGAGCCATTCGGCCGCGATACGAAGTGACTTGGATGCTGTGTGAGATCTGAACAGCAGGCTCAGAGCTTCAAGCCAATACAACAAGTGGAAGTTCAAGAAATTGCGAAGTAAATTCACAATGTCGCTGTCACGCTCTTCACCCGAGGCGATTCCAACGAGGTGATCGGCCCAATTCTGGCAAGCGTAAGCCAGGTAAGAAGGTATGCACCTGCCGACCAGTGCGAATATGTCTTCGACTTCATCATTCATCTTGTACGACGATTTGAGTCCGCATATGTTGAACTTGAGTCCTTGCTGCATAATCTTCAGACATGACATCGTCATCATCATATGCGCAGGCTCGAGCGCGATGTGGTGATAACGTAAAGTGTCCACTGTTGAGGTAGCGAGACGATCCGAGGTGAGGAATTCTTTGACAGAGAAATGGGAAAATTGAATGACGCGCGAACCCCGGTCTTGGACAATGGTGATCAAACTTGAACATACGAACAATAAAGCCCGTTCTTTATCCTCCCACTGCATGTCCTCGTCCACAATTCGGGTCATTCCTGTCGCGGAGAAGTCAATCGCGAGCATTTCCGCCAATTCTTCCACATTGAAGGGGTAGGCAGCCACGACGAGACATTGCATGAGTCGATGGGCATGGACTCGATTCGGCTTCGGAATTTGCTGTAGTATCCGCTCGTAAGTCTCGTCCAACGATTCCGGCAAATCCGCCAGAACTCCCCGCACGCTGGATGGGAAACATTGCCGCAGAACCTCAAGTTGGCAAGACACCCAACGAAACCTGCGCGGAGGCATGAGAAAGTGTCCTAAACACACAGCGGTGTTCTTACATCCCATTGGCTTTTTCAGAAAGCATCTCGATAACCAATTGCTTGTCCTCATCCCGCCATCTCCGCATGTTCGCGTCAGAGTAAACGACTCCCCGGACAAACTTGGTGATGTCCTCCTTTTGTCCGATTTGTTCATGGAGGCATATGCGGTTGGATTTCGATGTCAAGGACTCAAGGGAAGCTCGTATGTCGACTTCGGGTCGACTGGTAATGCAGACATGTAATCGTGGAGGGTGTTCTTTGACCAACTGCTCCAAAATGTCCAGCACCTGGCGACGCCATGACGTTGTTCCTTTTGTGTCGGGACATTCGTCAAGCGCGTCAAGCACGAGATAGATAGGTACATCTCCCGAGGACTTGATCATGTCCTCAAGACATTTTATCAGCGCCCCGATGCTGGGTTGTTGTGAACCCTTCTCGTGCGCAGAATAAAAGTTGAATAGAATGTCGTAAAAGGACTGAGACTTCCGACTGAGCTGGACGATGACAGAAGAGAGTAAAGCACGGGCATCTTGTTTCCCAGTGTCCTTGAAGTCGAAGAAGAAGAAGGCCATGTATGCTGCCCCAGTGCTAGAGATGATTTTGATATCCTGGATGATCGCAGAACTGGTCGAGATATAGCCTATTCTGCTGAAATGAATGGGAGAATGACGTACGTTATAACGCTTTTTCCAGCACCAGCTGAGGACACGCAGATTCTTCAGTAAGAGCGGGTGCACAGAGTGCTGGAGAACGTACGTTTCCCGTAGACCCACAACAAAGAGGCCGACTGTTTCCAGCACTTAAACTCACTACTTTCGATGAGCCATACACCAGTACCGCCATGACGAGCATCGCTGGCGGTGTTGTAATTTATGAATGGATCCGGAGGGGAGAGCCAGGTTGTGAGGTCCTTCCGCAGCTGGTCCCCTGTAAAACAATCTGAGACACCATGGCCAATCACGGAAGAGTGATGGCGTAACGAACACTTTTGGTGATTGAGTTCCCCTTTGATATGCTTGGTATCTAGCCCAATCTGGTTGGCAGGGAATAGACAGGTGATCAAGGGGAAACAAGCCACACACCGTCACGAACGCCGTGCGTGGCCCTCAGATCTTGCGCGGTAGCCATCCGATGCTCTTCTTGCGTCAGTTTGTCCAGCCTCCGCAGCGCACCATCGATCTCCGACATTCCCGCTACCTTCTTCAAGAACCTTTCTGCAAAACGTTCAACTCGAGCAGGGTAGTCATCGAGGACAAACTCACTTAGCATTCCTTGTTTTATCTCCTTTGTCACAAGGGCAAGGATGAGGAGCACCTCAACCATGACCTTTATCATTATATCCGTCATTTCCTTGGTCGGGGGGAGCTCGGTATAGGTCTCCAGTCTTCTGAACACGTTCTCTATTCGTTCGAAGATGTCCAGGAGTGCGTCCTGACTAGCGCCTACCCCTTGAACCGCCTGGGGATATGAGCGTTAAACAAGTGCGTAAGTTGGCGACGGAGACACCCACCGATAGAAGATTGCTAATGCCCGTGACTATCACCCCCGCTGGTGGGTATGCCTAGAAAGCAGATGTTATCGCGCGATCTTGTCTGATCACGTTGATCGTGCTTACCAGGCTAACGGCGGCGCCAATGGTTGATGAGAAGGTGTATAGGACGTTTATGGTGGGTTTGACCCATGTTGTGAGCTTGCTCCCAGGTTGGTCAATCCCGGGGATTTGCTCTCGCAGCACATCGATGACAGTATCGGGAGAATGGCAGGATTCGAGCCTGCGAAGGAGTGGATCCGATGCGAGGTCCTTCCCTGTTTTCTTTTCATAGCCTTTTAAAGCATTGTCAAAGATGACTTGATAGTTCGCGCTCGACGAGGTCTGAGAAAGGTTGTGGGACATAGTGGCGATATGGAACGCCGGGGAATGATAGGCTAGGGTTTGTCTTTGGGAGAAGAGGACGGCGGACTTTGCCGCGTGTTCAGCGCTGATAGCGTGGGCTCTTGATATGGGCAGATAAGGTTATGAGTCAGGGCGGTTAATGCGAGCAAACACGGCACTATCGCCGCAAGGACGCAGGTTTGGGTGTTTTGGGAAATATGTGAGGGCTACTCGTGCATTTTCCATTTTTATCGAAGAGTTCAGCCGAGTCAGCAGGAAAAGATATTTCAGGTCAAAAGGAAGCTCGTTCGCCCTGTAATGAGCGCTACATGTGGTGGATAGATGATGTGCTGCGAGAAGATAGACAGTGTGAGAGAGATGCGAGACTAGTGGGACGAAGGACGGTGGCTCGATTATCGTCGGGCAGTCAGGCGGACAACACGCAAAATGGAAAGAGGGAAAGATGGGCTTCGATTGCCTGCCTCCCTGAGACCAGGCAAGAGGGCATTTATGGACAAGTATGCTACGATCAGGTCTTCAAGACGAGTCAGAGGGAGCGACAGACCTGCGCAGCGACGAAGACGGTGTTCGAGGTGAAGGATTTTACCGAATGGTATTGATGTGCGCGACAGCGAGCGCGTAGACGACAAGGGTGCTGAGGGCATGGCGGGCTTCAATGTAAGAGTCTAAGCAAAAAGCGGAAAGGAGGGTGGGAGATCGAGGATGAAAAGAAAGACAAGGAGACATACGAAAAAGTCCTGATTGATTCCTATCTACAGTATGCGTCCTTCCAACGGAGGCATGGTCCGAACCTTCGAGGGTCAAAGCACGCCATGTGCGACGTCGTGGAACGCGAGGCTTGAGCGATCCGTGTGGTGTTGGCAGGAGGAATGGGGGCACGGCGTTTGAGGCTGGCTTGTGAGGGAAAGGAGTCGAGAAGAAGGAAGACAAAGTGGTTGACAAGCGTTGGAGGCAATGCGTACGACGATGGAAAAGAGGGAGAAAAAGGTGAACGGTGTCTTGAGGTACGAATTTGTAATTGTGTCGAAGAGAGGTATCAGGTGTACTGTATTTCAGAACAGAGTAATAACACCAGGTAATAAGTCAAGATCGCCTTCTGAGCCCGGTCATCTTCGCGAATGAATCCGGCATCGGGGGAGGTGTCGAATAAAATGGGTACTCGGAAATTCGAAATCCGAGTCACGACGCTCTTCGACGCACATAAATAGTCCTCCTCTTATCCCACTCCCCCCAACGACCGCGCGACCTTCAGTCTCCCGCAAATAAGCCGATGCGTATCTGCCTCCTCGACACCTTCCTCTCCAACCTCGTCCTCGTTTCCATCCCCCTTGTCCAGAACGAGGGTCTAAAGACGCAGGACAGAGGTGGTGTCACCGCGCGCATTACGCGCTTCATCTGGCCACGCCAGTACCATACCTCTTCAAGCTCACTGACACAGCCCGTCCCCTGATCGCCAACAACCCACCTTCGCGCTGCACCGACACCGGTGAGCAAGAGGCTGTCGCGGCATCCATCCAACCCGCCAAACGCGCCTTCGCCACCCGAGCCAGACGCCGTGTAGGGACTTAAAGGCCGCCACTGTTCGCCGCCTCGAGTACCTCACGCAAGGGCAAAGACTGGGCTCGCATCACACGACTCGTCAACGAGACGAAGCCGAAGAAGACTGCTACGCTTGCGGGCGCTATCGTATCTACTCTCGGCGCGAAGGACACGGACAAACTCGGTGAGCCCGTTCTTTCAGAGACCCGATTCTGTCTTCCCGTTTGTCGGACTGGCTATCACCTTGTGCTACGCGCCTTCTTACCCGCATGCCTTGCGAAAAACTCTTTATCTTAATTATACTTCGGAATCGACCCTGACCCATATGTTCCTCCACGCTCTATCTATGTTCCCGTAGCTCACCGTTCCGTGGCAAATGTGTTAACTTGTACCACTTGCGTTCTACTCATTTCCAGTCCTTCTCTACACCGAATCTCCGTCGCTGCGCCTCCGACATGTCGCTACAAAGCAACTATTCATAGCTGGACTTAGTACGAACATCGCCATGACCGTAGAGGAATAACCATCCAGGGTACAGAAGGCGCTCCTCCTGTGACAGCAGCTCATTGCAATTGGCGCCAGGCTTCCGCGCCTCGAGGTTGGCAAACTCCGATCTTCATGGCACTGGAAATGCAGTGGAGGGCAGGGTAGACTTGATGGACTCGCGCTTTTTATCGACGCGTTGTAAGCAGGCATAGAAGTGCACCGTGTAGCCTCGGCTGAGGCCTGCCATCTCGGACGAATCCTGTTCAAAACGCGGGATGTAGCGTCGTGAGGAACTACGTGCGCACTGGTCTCTCTTCTCTTTGTTCTCGCGTTTTTCCTGACCTGAGTCAGCGCTCTCTGTTGCCACCAGCTCAAATGGCTCACCGCGTTACCACGAGTCCCCACACCTGCGGGCTCAGACACCATCATTCAGTCTTCGGTGCAAAGTCGCGATTCGATACACACCAAATTGTACCTGACAAGGTTAAGTGACGGTTTATCGAGGACCTTGCTGTTGTCCGTCTGTGATCTTTGATTGCACAAGAGGCCAAGGCGGATCAGACCAAGGAGGTGGCGCCGGAGAAAGTCATCGAGGTTCTCTCCGCAGACGACGACTCCGAGCAGAAGGAGAAAAGACATAGCACCATAGGATTTTGTCGAAGCAACGATACTCGTTCCGTAATCGCCTTCATGCGAAATGCAAGAGCCCCGCGAAGCGGCCAAAGCCATGAAAGCTTCATTTTTATTGTGCAGATCTCATTCAGTGCGTATAGTGCGATTACCTCAGAGGTGCAACGCACAAATTCGTCGGACCACTGGGAACGGGAAAGATGTCTTTAGGCAGCAGTCAATTGCCTGCGCGCTTGGTCAGCAGTTGCAGTGAATCGCCCTCGGCGGTGTTCGCGTTCGTTCGGAAACCGGAAACCAGACATAGTGTAAAATAGGGTTAGGGTTAGCTAGCCAAAAGTCGGACCTATGTAACTGGCACTTTTACCGCTACGTCTGTTTCACCTGCTATAGAACAGGTTCTAACACACTTGTGGTGTGATTGTACACTCGCCACCACCACCCAGCTCCTTACACATAGGCCCATTTTTTATGTTGAATTTTTTCAAGGGGCGTCTTAACGCCCAGATCGTGACTTCAACCTAGACCAGCGTCAACGAGATCCCATTTACCCCTTGTCTCCAGCTCAAGCACAATCCCTCCTCCACACAGCACGGTGACTTCCCATTACTGTATAGGGGTCGGATGTCCTTTCCCGCTTTGGCCGGGCAGTCCGGTGACGTGGTGATGTCGTAGCTGACAACAACTTAACCATGGCCATTAATTTCGACCCCGCCCCCGAACGAACATTTGATATTCTCTCACTCAATCTGTCACGAGATGAACACACCGACGTACGCTCGTAGTTCAGTTCACCCCCGAGACAAAGGCTTTCGTGGTTTTGGTGCGTGCGTTGCTTGTTGTCACGGACTACGGGGTCTAAATACTTTGGATAGACGTGTGGGACTGTGGATAGGGGCAGGCACGTCCCAGAACAAGAACACTCGCCAACGAGCTGAAGACGACGACAGGGCTCATCCAAGAATGGGGACAGAAGGAAAGGGACATAAATGCGGTCCTCATATCTGTACGTGGGCTCATTCATGGGACCCATCGTGGGCCTGGCTGTGTTGACGACCGATATCTGTTCCCACCTGTAGGCTATTGCGATTACTCTCAGCATCGCCTGGCACATCATGAACAACATTCGGCACCTAGAGTCTACACATCAGCTTGTATATTTCCAGGGGCTATACGCCACAGTACGGGTCGTCATGTCTCAAAGGGCTTCCCCGATGACGATCCCCCAAGCGCCTGTCCCGTCGATGCTGAGCCAGCCTTATCCCGCGCTCGAGCCGCCGTCGTCATTGCTACGGGTCATCCGGATGAACATGTATTGGTTGACGAGTCTCGTGTTCAACATTTCCACTGTGAGCCTCGCGATGTTCGCCAGGCAAAGGACTCGCGACGTGAAATTCAGGCTCATCCACCAACTACGACTTCGCAACGCGATCGAGGTTTCGATTGACGAAAGTGCCCAAAGCGTTTTTATGGCGATGGCGATGGACACGATGTACAGGCTATTCCAAGTCGCCCTGATCGTCTTCTTACTCGGGCACATCGACGCCATAGTAAAACCCATTGGCGTTACATTTCTCGCCTTGGTCGTCATTTGTGGAATGCTTTACATCTTCCGTGTCATCGGACTGTACGAGACTCTTGGTAGCTAGTAGGCCTTCCGGTGTTCGTTCTTTCCGGAATTGATCACCAATCCACGAGGTAGCTTGGGGCTTGGGACCGTATCGTCGCCGGGGATATGTTATATGTTATTTGAAGCAGCAGGGTATGATAATACGATACTAATGTAATATATCTGGCGAAGCTATTCATTGTCGTGTACCAAAGTGAGCGCTCACGACAATGAACGCAGCCTAATCTGCTTTTCACTTCCTCTCCTCTCAACCTCTTAACAATGACCTCGTAACGCCTCCTGAAGCTCCGGACGTTAATGGTAAGCAAGGATACCCCCAGTTTAACCTGATGTGAACTCAGCTAGGGCTTATCATCTGCGTCGGTTATCGATATCAACATCAGTAAGCTTTCACCAACTTCATTTCCCGACCAGAAGAGAATTTTCGATGACTCACTAGTTTTCTCATCCACTTCCACCCTCGTGGATGTCCCAAGCATCCATGTCCCCGCTTCTTTGTCAGTGAAGCCGCTCACGAGGTGTTTCTCTTCGGCAAAGGATCGAAGCACGCCGTCCTTGCGGACACACCCTTTGTTAACGAAACATTCCGCCTCTTAGACCACACGTAGGTGCCCGTGAGATTACAACGGATAATTGACGCTCACCTACTGATGCTGCATCCCTTGCTGCCGTGTCGAATGCGATGAGTTCGAACTCATAATACACAACATCGCAACTGTGCACGGAAAGGCCCGGCATCTCATGCTGCTCTCGAGCGAGGGTGTTGCGATTAACCCACTCGCGCGGCGTGGTGGAATTGCAACTGCGTGTTTCCAGGCGGATTTTCGTTGTAATCGAGTACCCACCAGACTCATCGGATATGAGACAGCCCCAAGTGCATCCAAGACTCGGCACAGGCTGTGGCCTCCGTGGCGTGATCACAGGCACACCTGAGACAAAACCGCGTATCCAGATATAATACCGGACCCACATCTGACGGGGTGATGAATTTCTGTCTAGACTTGTTCGGAAGTACGGCATGCTTGTCGGTGGTGTGGATCCGCATCAATTTGGTCTTTCGAGCATGGCCATGCTCAAAGACAAGACTGCTAGATCTGGTCGGCCGATAGGACGCATCATCACTCACCCTCATCCAATCTCACAATCGCCTCTTCTCATCATCGCCGCGGCTATAGCACACGCACACGAAGTGGGTGGCTTTTCGCACCTCTTGGATGCCGAGATCCAGGGCGAAGGAGGCCCGTCGTTACCATCGCGGTCGCTGGCGCCGGTGTTGCCATGCTCGACAACATCGAGCCTCGGGTTCAGTTCTGTCGCGCAGCGCTTACAGGACCGCTGGACGTGGGAAGGAAAGAAATTCCTCCCCGAGACGAAATGGGAGAACTACTGAAAATAATTTGAGCTAGCGTGCCATTGCCGGTAAGTGGACGCACCCTCGCCCACGAATACTTGATCGAGTGGAGATTGATATTCTGAGGATAACGGAGCTCCGTGCATCAATCCCTGCCGCACATCGACTTCAGCCCGAAAATCCAGACGCCTCCGAAATGAAAGGTTTGTGACACGCACGTGTCGCGTCGCATTTCGTCATTTTTAAGGCAGGGCAGCAACAAATTACATAAGAAATTAATATACCGTAGCAACGGCACGGCCCGGGAGTTCATTAACGATACTGTGTCTCACGCTGTGTCTAAACATTCACAATTCCGCGAAGCCCTCCCAGCCATCGAAGTGGGCACCAAGGTCGCCTTGACTGAAAACCTCAGTCCCAACACCACTCAATTCTACACCATACCCGACACCGGAAGAGGAACCCAAGTCCTGAGATCCCGGCCATAACGACCTCTCTATGACCTCTCCCGTTGCGAGTGTCAACGAACTTTCTGGCTGACTGACCTCCCCTCCCCAAATATGGTCGAGGTCGAGCAGACCCTCTAATGCTGCAGATGGCGGATCCTCGACAATTGGCCCGGGCTCCGCGTTCTGGTTTCGCTGCTGCAAAAGTGCGTCGGACCCTCCATACGCTGGCTGAGATGCTGGTGGCTGATCGACCCAACAAGACTGCTCCATCACATGAAACGTCGGATCTGACTGTCCAATCAGCAGTGACGGTTCAGCTTGTGCCATCTGCGCGAATGGCCCAGCAGGCCGCGCAACGCGTAGCAGCTCGTTCGTCTCGGCTGGCAAATTCCGTCCGTGGCCCACAGCACAGGAGCTGCTGGGAATGGAGCCCTCGTACCCCTCTACAAACCGCCTCAATGTCAGGAGCACGAGGTCTATGAGGTCAACCGGGAGATTCCCAAGCCCCGGGAATCGAGACATTTCCGTGGCCGTTGCGGTCGCCCACGGGAAGGACAATTCTGCCTTAGGTTGCTTTGATGGCGACGCACCGCGATTGCCCAATGACGTGATGCGTGCTGGTCTCCGGGAAACAACGCCCCTGGCTTCAGACTTTCCTGCTCGCGGAGCACGATGCGCGCGGACCTTGACCCGCAGGGGCTGATTTGAGGTTTTCCATGGTGGCTGTTTATCTGGGTACGCGACTAGCACCCCAAGGGAACAGGCAGATGCACCCACAGAGCTTAGTATTGTTGGTCGAAAATGCGATTCCATGGTGGTAGACTTCCCCGCCGCAACCGATTCCGCCGTTCCGGAAGGCTGGCCATCATGATTATTTAGCGGCACAGGCAGCCTTCCGGAGGCCTGGCCCTGCGCTAAAATCCTGAGTGCATTCGGAGGGAGGCTCAGGTCCAACGCGTTTGTCGCGTCATACAGTCCGAGGTAGCAGCTATGGGCAGACCCTTGGGAAGAGGACGGAAGAAGTGACTCTAGGCCAACAGATTTGGGAGTAGGGGTAATATGTTCGGACGTGGAGGGAACCGATGACGCGATTTGTCGTGAAGTACGGGTTTCGAAAAGGTTGAGGAGCGTGTTGGGAGGACTCTGGTCGAGTGGGTGTCCTGGGTGACTTGGCCTCTTTTTAGGGTGTGTTTATAGAGCAGTGACCTCCTGGCTTTACGCCAAATGGCATTCATGCCGACGCCGGTGTGAACGTGAAACACTACGTACAGGCTCAGAAAACAGCGCGTTATTGTAGTCCAGAAAGGAGTGAATGACGGGACTCATTCTGGGACTCATCGGTGACTTGTGACGGGAGCACTCCAGGTCTGCGGCTTATGTCAAGATAATGGAAATGTGTGAATCGCCCTGCGGGGCCTTATACCTGCTAACTACCTGCTAATTACCTGCAGAGCCATTGTTCAGATCGGACCAACGCTTTACAAAGCTCAAAGAAGGTGAGACAACAAGTACCCTAGGCGGCTTTAACCTGAGCGATGATCGCCGCTGGCTTCCTGGGGAATCTGGACGCTGCAGTTCGTATCATGGACATTCCGCTTCCACACTTCTCATCATGTTCTACATTATCGTATACGGCGCTTGTACTTAAATATTACACCAGGTATGAAATCGAGACAGACCACTGATGCACGAAAAATACACAAATTTGTGGTCTCGTACCCTCAGGCCTTGTCCGCAAACACCTGTGCCCTGCACTGCTCCCAATCAGTCCCGTGAACGAAATTCCTCAAGTCAACTCTCGTCTCCAACGCCCCAAGGATCCCAACTGTCCGCGGCGTCCACAAGCCTGCCCGATAAACCAAGGGTATCCAATACATACGCTCATATGTGGACCCGAGGAGCCACCCACCACCTGTCGGAATGGGATCGGCAAGGAATCCCTTTTCGTCTACGAGACAAAATTCGAGGCCGCGCGCCTTCCGAATGAAATCGTCTGGCCACACGGCACGCCGGGCCATATTCGCGCGCCAGACATGCACGCACAGGTAAGCGCCGCCGCATACGACCAGTGCGCCGTCATGCGAAACGGCGACAGCAAACATCCGCTGTGACATGCGGAGGGGCAGCGTGTAGGGCTCTCCTGTCTCCGAGTCGAATATGCGTAGGCTGGCGTCGTCCGATGCCGAGACAATCCGATTCCCGTCGGGCGTAAGCGCGATCGAGTTGATGGGCCCCGTGTGGCCGGTAAGGATCGACTTGAGCGCATGGCCCGTCGACAGCTCCCATATACGAATCGTCCTATCTTCCGAGCTTGAGAATATCTTGTCCTCGAAGACGCGGATCGAGAGCACCGCCCCACCGAGTCCACCGAATTGCCGTAGGCACTTGTCACCGAGGCAGCCCTCCCAGACGGCGATTTCCGCGTCCGCAGAACCCGAGACGATAAATTCCCCTCCCCTTGCGTATGCCACGGCATTGACTGCGCTTTTGTGGCCGCGGCAGGTACAAATGGGATTGTTTAGTTCGATGGACGACGGGTGAAGATCCCAAGTCCGGATGGTACCGTCCGCGCCCCCTATAGCGATGAATTGGACCATGGCGGCGAGAAAGACACTGTCAAACTGTACCTGAGACAAGGAAGTTCCCGCAGGGAGAGAATTCAATCGACAACACCACATCAATGTGACCTTCGAGAGGTTTCGACTGGCGTTTGCCATTCTCTGCGTCCCATATGCTGATAATATGGTCGTCGGAACACGTTCCGATCTTCTTCCCATCAGGGGAATAGGCCACACAGCGGATCCGGTCTTGGTGGGCATCAATGCAGACTTTAGACTGTCCTGTGACTACATCCATCACTTCCAGTCGGCCGTCATCGCCACCGAATGCGATGCGATCATCAACAGGAGAGAACGCAATAGTACGAATCTAGACAGAAGTTGAGTATGATCACTGAAGTTAGGAAATGCAAACTGACCGAATCCAAGGAAATGGTTGGCAATGTCTGAGTTTTGACCAAGCTTTTCATCCCGAGCCCCCACACTCGAACAGTCCCGCCAAGACTAGCTACGAGAAGAGTGTCAGTTCTTGATGAACGATGTTGAGTAGACGCTACACACCAGAAATGACTTCCGGATCGTCACCGGACAGAGATGGGCGCATCGAGATGGCAGTCAGGTCACCGTTGTGAGCGATTACAGGTTCACATAGAGGCATGCCAGTCTCGACATCGAGAACATGAATGGCGTTATCCACCGCCGCAGTGACGATCCTTTTAGAATCTGGAGACCAATTGACGAGTCTCGCGAAATGTCCAGGATCAGTCGAAGTATTAAAGACGCGCTCCGCGGTTGCGACATCCCATATAGCCATAGTATAATCGGCGCTTGCAGCTGCGAGGTAGAGTCCGTTAGGGGAATACGCAACACTAGTTATCTAGAAGGATCATCAATACCAGAAGAGGAAATATACCCGTTGACGTACACAGCGTTGATGGTGCATTAGAGGCTCATGCACTTTTTCTCCACTTTCGACGGACCATATGATTATATTGTGGTCACTGGAACCTGTATCATATCAAGTGAGAAGGAAAGAAGGACTTTTACGTGACATGACATACCACTGGCCACCTGCTTCCCATCGGGGCTGGTCAATGGCATTGGATTAGGGTCTTCAGGTTTAAGAGGATAGAGGGATGCACCTGAAACATACACCCTTCACACTTGACGTATGACCTTCCATAGGGCCACAAATGCTCTGCCCAGTTTCAGCCGACCATATCCAAACATTTCCATCATGGCACCCAGAGACGACCATCTTGCTGTCCGCAGAGAAGCTGAGAGCATAGATGTCATCCAAATGTCCTTCGAGTGGTCCCCACAATGCCTTTCCACTGTCCGCTTGCCAGATCATCACCGTGCGATTACTCGTGGCAGTGGCTACGAGTTGGCCGTCGGGCGATATGGAAACAGATTGAATACCTCCAAGGTGTTCTGAATTCCCTTTGAAAGTCACATCCTGCACGCGGCCCACGTCGACGGTCCACCTAGAGATACTCGAGCCGTCACTTGCCACGATGGTCTTCCCATCATTGAGGGGGATTGCTGCGCGGAATGGATGCGTGCCTCGGGAAGAGTTCATCCGAACCGGGGGTGAATCCATATCGGGGAGTGAATCTATATCGAAGACCTTTATTGAGCAATCTTCACCACCTAGTCAATATTTGTTAGTCGTACGTTCCTTTCTTGAATGAAATGGACCTACCAGTGATAAGTTGCTTCATGTCAGGGGAGAACGTGACCGAGTTAACGTAGTCCGTATGACCATAAAGGGGATCACAAATCATCGCTCCTGTCCGGACGTTCCAGAGTCGAACAGTGGTATCTTGGCTGCCTGACGCAAGTAGCTGACCGTCTATCGAAAACGCCAGAGAATGGATCACCTGTGGTGGATATGAGTACGTGGTATATAAAGTGTTCGATGCACCTACTCCATGATGGCCTCGCATTGGCTGGTTGATTACGCTCCGCGTGTCCATGTTGTAGAGAATGATAGAATAGTCATCGCAGCCTGCTGCCAGAATCTTGTTGTCTGGTGACATGGCGATGGCTAGATCCATTTGTCCGGTTGACCATGCCTCACCCGACGCGGATCCCGTGGATGCGTCGTAAATCCTCACAGTTCTATTACAATATATTAGCACACGGAAAGAGCTCTGGAAGTGTGTCTTGCCCATCAATAGAACAAGAAATGAAGAACTGTGACGTGAAAACTACTGCGTAGACACAGCCATCGTGGAAGGCAGCATCATATATTACGTGACCAGTTTCAGCCGCAACTACCTTGACTCTTTTGTCGTTGGAGCCGGTCACAATGCTACATGTGCGTGGGGCGTATGAGGTGAGATGCACTGCAGTGTGCCTGAGACATACCGTTGGCCATCTGGGGACCACGAAACGTTTCGTATCCAGCCCCAATGAAGCTTGAATGGCCCAAAAAGAAGCGATCCATTCTCGGCTTCATATATCCTCAAGCACCCATCGGCACAACCTTTGTCATCTTCAGCATAGGCCGGCATGCAGGTATTCTGAAAGCCCACCAGTCGCAATCCTTTTACCATCAGCGGAGTATTCAATAGTCTGGACGCTTCCGCCATGGCCTGCAAGATTGAATAAAGTGTCTCCGGTGGCCACGGAGATAACCAATGCGGTGTCACCGCTCGTCGCGGCTGCGACTCTCTTGCCATCTGGGTGAACGGAGACGCAGTATACCGAATGTCCCAGTGAAATCGAAATCGAAAATGCTGTGGCAGGCCACTTGGTCCCTTCTTCATGTAACACTTTGATCGTCCGAGGAAATTGATCGCGGTACCGTTTCGAGACTAAAGAAGATGGAGGCGCAAATGGCAACGCAGACAGATAGATGTGAGGTGCACTCGCTGAGATCACATCCGCAAACGTGAGAGAGAATTGTCTTGCATCTGACGCAGTTAGAGATAGGTCTTTGTCCGTGGCCTGTTAATAAGAATGAGATGTAACCATCGGGGGTAGACAACGGTGATCCATATACCTCGAGCCATTCGGCCGCGATACGAAGTGACTTGGATGCTATGTGAGATCTGAACAGCACGCTCAGAGCTTCGAGCCAATACAACAAGTGGAAGCTCAAGAAGTTGCGAAGTAAATTCACAATGTCACTGTCACGCTCTTCACCCGAGGCGGCTCCAAGGAGGTGATCGGCCCAATACTGGCAAGCGTAAGCCAGGTAAGAAGGGATGCACTTCTCGACCAGTGCAGACATGTCTTCCACTTGATGATTCATCTTGTACGACGATTCGAGTCCGCAAATGTTGAACTTGAGTCCTTGCTGCATAATCTTCAGACATGACATCGTCATCATCATATGCGCAGGCTCGAGGGCTATGTGGTGATAACGTAAAGTATCCACTGTTGAGGAAGCGAGACGATCCGAGGTGAGGAACTCTTTGACAGAGAAATGGGAAAATTGAATGACGCGCGAACTCCGGTCTTGGACGATGGTGATCAAACTGGAACATACGAGCAATAAGGCTCGCTCTTTATCCTCCCACTGCATGTCCTCGTCCACTATCCGGGTTATGCCTGTCGCGGAGAAGTCAATCGCGAGTATTTCCGCCAATTCTTCCACGTTGAGGGGGTAGGCAGCCACGACGAGGCATTGAAAGAGTCGATGGGCATGGGCTCGGTTCGGCTTCGGAATTTGCTGTAGTATCCTCTCGTAAGTCTCGTCCAGCGATTCCGGCAAATCCGCCAGAACTGCCCGCACGCTGGATGGGAGACATTTCTGAAGAACTTCAAGTTGGCAAGACACCCAACGAAACCTGCGCGAACGCATGAGAAAGTGTCCTAAACACACAGAGGTGTCCTTACATCCCATTGGCTTTTTCAGAAAGCATCTCGATAACCAATTGCTTGTCCCAATCCCGCCATCTCCGCATGTTCGTGTTAGAGTGAACGACTCCCCGGACAAACTTGATGATGTCCTCCTTTTGTCCGATTTGTTCATGGAGGCATATGCGGTTTGATTCCGATGTCAAGGGCTCAAGGGAAGCTCGGATGTCGACTTCGGGTCGACTAGTAATGCAAAGATGTAATCGTGGAGGATTCTCTTTGACCAATTTCTCCAAAATGTCCAGCACCTGCTGACGAGATGACGTTGTCCCTTTCGTATCGGGACATTCGTCAAGCGCATCAAGGATGAGATAGATAGGTACATCCCCTGAGGCCTTGATCATGTCCTCGAGACATTTTGTAAGCGCACCGATGCTGGGTTGTTGCGAGCCCTTCGCGTGCGCAGAATAAAAGTCGAATAGAATGTCGTAAGATGACTGAGATCTCCGACTGAGCTGGACGATGACTGAAGAGAGTAAAGCACGAGAATCTTGTTTCCCAATGTCCTTGAAGTCGAAAAAGAAGAACGCCATGTATGCTGCCCCAGTACTAGAGATGTCTTTGATATCCTGGATGATCGCAGAACTGGTCGAGATATAGCCTATTCTGCTGAAATGAACCAGAGAATGACGTACGTTATAACGCTTTTACCAGCACCAGCTGAGATCATACAGATTCTTTAGTAAGAGCGAGCGCACAGAGTTCTGGAGGACGTACGTTTCCCGTAGATCCACAACAATGAAGCGGACTCTTTCCAGCCCTTGAACCCACTACTTTCGATGAACCATACACCAGTGCCGCCATGACGAGCATCGCTGGCGGTGTTGTAATTTATGAATGGATCCGGAGGGGAGAGCCAGGTTGTGAGGTCCTTCCACAGTTGGTCCCCTGTAAAATAAGCTGAGACACCTTGGGCAACCACGGAAGAGTTATGGGGTGACGAACACTTTTGGTGATTGAGTTCCCCTTTGATATGCTTGGTATCTAGCCCAATCTGGTTGGCAGGGAATAGACGGGTGATCAAGGGGAAACAAGCCACCCACCATCACGAACGCCGTGCGTGACCCTCAGATCTTGCGCAGTAACCATCCGATGTTCTTCTTGCGTCAGTTTGTCCAGCCTCCGCAGCGCACCATCGATCTCCGACATTCCCACTACCTTCTTCAAGAACCTTTCTGCAAAACGTTCAACTCGAGCAGGGTAGTCATTGAGGACAAACTCACTTAGCTTTCCTTGTTTTATCTCCTTTGTCACAAGGGCAAGGATGAGGAGTACCTCAACCATGACCTTTATGATTATATCTGTCATTTCCTTGGCCTGGGGGAGCTCGGTGTAGGTCTCCAGTCTTCTGAACACATTCTCTATTCGTTCGAAGATATCCAGAAGTGCGTCCTGACTAGCGCTTGCCCCTTGAACCGCCTGAGGATACGAGCGTCAAACAACTTGAAGCGCATAAAAGTTGGCGAGGGAGACACCCACCGATAGAAGATTGCTAATGCCCGTGACTATCACCCCCGCTGGTGGGTATGCCTAGAAAGCAGATGTTATCGCGCGATCTTGTTTGATCACCTTGACCGTGCTTACCAGGCTAACACCGGCGCCAATGGTTGATGAGAAGGTGTATAGGACGTTGATAGTGGGTTTGACCCATGTCGTGAGCTTGCTCCCAGGTTGGTCAATCCCGGGGATTTGCTCTTGCAGCACATCGATGACAGTATCAGGAGAATTGCAGGATTCGAGCCTGCGAAGGAGTGGATCCGATGCGAGGTCCTTCCCAGTTTTCTTTTCATAAGCTCTTAAAGCATCGCCAAAGATGGCTTGATAGTTCGCGCTTGACGAGGCCTGAGGAAGGTTGTGGGACATAGTGGCGATAAGGAATGCCGGGGAATGATAGGCTAGGGTTTGTCTTTGGGAGAAGAGGACGACGGACTTTGCCGCGTGTTCAGCGCTGATAGCGTGGGCGCTCTTGATATGGGCAGATAAGGTTGTGAGTCAGGGCGGTAAATGCGAGCAAACACGGCACTGTCGCTGCAAGGACGAGGGTTTGGGTGCTTTGGGAAATATGTGAGGGCTACTCGTTCATTTTCCATCTTTATCGAAGAGTTCAGCCGAGTCAGCAGGAAAAGATATGTCAGGTCAAAAGGAAGCTCGTTGGCCCTGTAATGAGCGCTACATGTCGTGAATAGATGGTGTGCTGCGAGAAGATAGACAGTGAAATGTGAGAGATGCGAGACTGATGGGACGAAGGACGGTGGCTCGATTATCGTCGGGCAGTCAGGCGGACAACACGCAAAATGGAAAGAGGGAAAGATGGGCTTCGATTGCCTGCCTCCCTGAGACCAGGCAAGAGGGCGTTTATGGACAAGTATGCTACGATCAGGTCTTCAAGACGAGTCAGAGGGAGCGACGGACCTGCGCAGCGACGAAGACGGTGTTCAAGGTGAAGGATTTTACCGAATGGTATTGATGTGCGCGACAGCGAGCGCGTAGACGACAAGGGTACTGAAGGCATGGCGGTCTTCAATGTAAGAGTCTAAGTAAAAAGCGGAAAGGAGGGTGGGAGATCGAGGATGAAAAGAAAGACAAGGAGACATACGAAAAAGTCCTGATTGATTCCTATCTACAGTATGCGTCCTTCCAACGGAGGCATGGTCCGAACCTTTGAGGGTCAAAGCACGCCATGTGCGACGTCGTGGAACGCGAGGCTTGAGCGATCCGTGTGGTGTTGGCAGGAGGAATGGGGGCACGGCGTTTGAGGCTGGCTTGTGAGGGAAAGGAGTCGAGAAGAAGGAAGACAAAGTGGTTGACGAGCGTTGGAGGCAATGCGTACGACGATGGAAAAGAGGGAAAAAAAGGTGAACGGTGTCTTGAGGTACAAATTTGCAATTGTGTCGAAGAGAGGTATCAGTGGTGTATTTCAGAACAGAGTAATAACACCAGGTAATAAGTCAAGATCGCCTTCTGAGCCCGGTCATCTTCATGAATGATGAATCCGGCGAAGGGGGAGGTGTCGAATAAAATGGGTACTCGGAAATACGGAATCCGAGAGTCACGACGCTCTTCGACGCCGATAATAGTCCTCTTATCCCACTCCCCCAACGACCGCGCGACCTTCAGTCTCCCGCAAATAAGCCGATGCGTATCTGCCTCCTCGACACCTTCCTCTCCAACCTCGTCCTCGCTGCTATCCCCTTTGTCCGGAACGAGGGTCCAACGACGCGGAACAGAGGTGGTGTCACCGCGCGCATTACGCGCTTCATCTGGCCACGCCAGCGCCATACCTCTTCAAGCTCACTGACACAGCCCGCCCCCTGATCGCCAACAACCCACCTTCGCGCTGCACCGACACTGGTGAGCAAGAGGCTGTCGCGGCATCCATCCAACCCGCCAAACGCGCCTTCGCCGCCCGAGCCGGACGTCGTGAAGGACTTAAAGGCCGCCACTGTTCGCCGCCTTGAGTACCTCACGCAAGGGCGAGGACTGGGCTCGCATCACACGACTCGTCAACGAGACGAAGCCGAAGAAGACTGCTACGCTTGCGGGCGCTATCGTATCTACTCTCGGCGCGAAGGACACGGGCAAACTCGGTGAGCCCGTTCTTTCAGAGACCCGATTCTGTGTTCCCGTTTGTCGCACTGGCTATCACCTTGTGCTACACGCCTTCTTACCCGCATGCCTTGCGAAAAACTCTTTATCTTAATTATACTTCGGAATCGACCCTGACCCATATGTTCCTCCACGCTCCATCTATGTTCCCGTAGCTCACCGTTCCGTGGCAAATGTATTAACGTGTACCACTTGCGTTCTACTCATTTTCAGACCTTCTCTACACCGAATCTCCATCGCTGCGCCTCCGACATGTCGCTACAAAGCAACTATTCATAGCTGGACTTAGTACGAAGATCGCCATGACCGTAGAGGAATAACCATCCAGGGTACAGAAGACCCTCCTCCTGCGGCAGCAGCTCATTGCAATTGGCGCCAGGCTTCAGCGCCTCGAGGTGGGCAAACTCCGATCTTCATGGCACTGGAAATGCAGTGGAGGACAGGATGGGCTTGATGGACTCGCGCTTTTTGTGGACGCGTTGTAAGCAGGCATAGAAGTGCACCGTGTAGCCTCGGCTGAGGCCTGCCATCTCGGACGAATCCTGTTCAAAACACGGGATGTAGCGTCGTGAGGAACTACGTGCGCACTGGTCTCTCTTCTCTTTGTTCTCGCGTTTTTCCTGACCTGAGTCAGCGCTCTCTGTTGCCACCAGCTCAAGTGGCTCACCGCGTTACCACGAGTCCCCACACCTGCGGGCTCAGACACCATCATTCAGTCTTCGGTGCAAAGTCGCGATTCGATACACACCAAATTGTACCTGACAAGGTTAAGTGACGGTTTATCGAGGACCTTGCTGTTGTCCGTCTGCGAGCTTTGATTGCGCAAGAGGCCAAGGCGGATCAGACCAAGGCGCAGGAGGTGGCGCCGAAGAAAGTCATCGAGGTTCCCTCCGCAGACGACGACTCTGAGCAGAAGGAGAAAAGCTAAAGGACTATAGGATTTTGTCGAAGCAACGATACTCGTTCCGTAATCGCCTTCAAGCGAAATGCAAGAGCCCCGCGAAGCGGCCAAAGCCATGAAAGCTTTCATTTTTATTGTGCAATTGTGCAGATCTTATTCAGTGTGTATAGTGCGATCACCTCAGAGGTGCAACGCACAAATTCGTCGGACCTCTGGGAACGGGAAAGATGTCTTTAGGCAGTCGATTGCCTGCGCGCTTGGTCAGCAGTTGCAGTGAATCGCCCTCGGCGGTGTTCGCGTTCGCGATGCTGGTGCTGAAACCAGACATAGTGTAAAAAGGGTTAGGGTTAGATAGCCAAAAGTCGTCGGACCGATGTAACGATGTAACTGGTACTTTTACCGCTACCTTTGTGTTTCACCTGTTATAAAACAGGTTCTAATGCACTTGTGGTGTGATTGTAGGCTCACCACCACCACCCAGCTCCTTACACATAGGCCCATTTTTTATGTTGATTTATTCAAGCGGCGGCTTAGCGCCCAGATCGTGACCTCAACCTATACCAGCGTCAACGAGATCCCATTTACCGTTGTCTCCAGCTCAAGCACAATCCTCCTCCACACAGCACGGTGACTTCCCATTACTGTATTGGGGTCTGATGTCCTTTCTCGCTTTTGCCGGGCAGTCCGGTGACGTGGTCATGTCACGTAGCTGACAACAACTTGACCATGACCATTTATTTCGACCCCGCCCCCGAACGAACATTTAATATTCTCTCACTCAATCTGTCACGAGATGAACACACCGACGCACGCTCGTAGTTCAATTCACCCCCGAGACAAAGGCTTTCGTGGTTTTGGTGCGTACGTTGCTTGTTGTCACGGACTACGGGGTCTAAATACTTTGGATAGACGTGTGGAACTGTGGATAGGGGCAGGCACGTCCCCGAACAAGAACACTCGCCAACGAGCTGAAGACCACGACAGGGCTCATCCAAGAATGGGGACAGAAGGAAAGGTACAAATGCAGTCCTCATATCTGTACGTGGACTCATTCATCGGATCCATGGTGGGCCTGGCCGTGTTGACGACCGATATCTGTTCCCACTTGTAGGCTATTGCGATCACTCTCAGCGTCGCCTGGCGCATCATGAACAACATTCGGCACTTAGAGTCTACACATCAGCTTGTACATTTCCGGGGGCTATACGCCGCAGTACGGGTCGTCATGTCTCGAAGGGCTTCCCCGATGACGATCCCCCAAGCGCCTGTCCCGTCGATGCTGAGCCAGACTTATCCTGCGTTCGAGCCGCCGTCGTCGTTGCTATGGGTCATCCGGATGAACATGTATTGGTTGACGAGTCTCGTGTTCAACATTTCGACTGTGAGTCTCGCGATGTTCGCCAGGCAAAGGACTCGCGACGTGAAATTCAGGCTCATCCGCCAACTACGACTTCGCAACGCGATCGATGTTTCGATCGACGAAAGTGCCCAAAGCGTTTTTATGGCGATGGCGATGGACACGATGTACAGGCTATTTCCAAGTCGCCCTGATCGTCTTCTTACTCGGGCACATCGACGCCATAGTAAAACCCATTGGCGTTACACTTCTCGCCTCGGTCGTCATTTGTGGAATGCTTACATCTTCCGTGTCATCGGACTGTACGAGACTCTTGGAAGCTAGTAGGCCTTCCGGTGTTCGTTCTTTCCGGAATTGATCACCAATCCACGAGGTAGCTTGGGGCTTGGGACCGTATCGTCGCCGGGGATATGTTATATGTTATTTGAAGCAGCAGGATATGATAATACGATACTAATGTAATATATCTGGCGAAGCCATTCATTGTCGTGTATAAATGTGAGCGCCCACGACAATGAACGCAGCCTAATCTGCTTTTCTTCGTCATTTTTAAGGCAGGCAGCAACAAATTACATAAGAAATTAATATAACTGGCAGAGGCCCGGGAGTTCGTTAACGATACTGTACCTTACGCCGTGTCTAAACATTCACAATTCCGCAAAGCCCTCCCAGCCATCGAAGAGGGTGCCGGGGTCGCCTTGACTTAAAATCTCAGTCCCAACACCACTCAATTCTACACCATACCCGACACTGGAAGAGGAGTCCAAGTCCTGAGATCCCAGCCATAACGACATCTCTATGACCTCTCCTGTCGGGAGCGTCAACGAACATTCTGGCTGACTGACCTCCCCTCCCCAAATATGGTCGAGGTCGAGCAGACCCTCTAATGCTGCAAATGGAGGATCCTCGACAATTGGCTCGGGTTCCGCGTTCTCGTTTCGCTGCTGCAAAAGCGGGCCGGACCCTTCATACCACTGTAAAGTCAAGAGGTCATGAATTTCAGTAGATAAAACTTATGAAGAAACAACTGAATAAACAAAGAAAAATGACTGAATTTAACCCAA
>QFFA01000415.1:0-13834 GCA_003316565.1 Russula foetens
CAGCGGCCGTGCATCGGCCAGGACTGGCGCGGGCGACCCCGAGTTTGAACCCGGACGATCTGTACGATCGGAATGACGACCACATGCATGCGGTTACGGCAGCGACCGGTGAAAGCAAGCGGAAGCGGGTGGACGACGAAGGCTTTGCGCATGACGACGCTGCGCAATTGGATAGTGTCAAGCGGCGTGCAGTCGATGACGAGCATACCGCGCAGCCACCATCAAAGCCAAGTACGCGCGCTTTTCACCATCCATCCTTGTTTCTTTGTCTCAGCCGGGCTGACTTACTTCCCACCCCCACCCCTCCTTCATGACAGAGGCCAACCCGTTCGCGAAAAAGCCTAACGGCGCGGCGGACAACTCGCGAAACCCATTCGCACGAGATGGCCCGAACAACAAGTCGTTGCACAAGAGCGAGAGCTTCTTTGACAAGGCGGAGGCTGCCGAAACGGGCAAATGGAAGGGTCTGTCGCAAATTTTGTTTCAATATCCGCCAATATGCTGAATTTTTGGCTCGTTGCGGGCGACGCGCCAGGCACCATGACCTCGAACGGACGGGGACAGAAGAAGGATAATACCAAGCAGACGACGCTGTTTGGGCTACCCGCGGTTCCCGCGCCCGAGAAGCCAGAAAAGCGACCTCGCAAAAAGGGCGGAGCAGTCCAATCTGAAGACTGTGGCATTGATAGGCCCGAAACTCGGGAATCGCAGGACATTGAGATGGCGGAGACTCAAGATGCGGACGTCCCAGCGTCACAGGCAGCGACTGTAACTGCTGTGGACTCACGGCAAGAATCCCAAGCAACTGAGGTGGTTGCTGCACAGGAGGAGGGTAGTCCCGAGCCCATTGACTGGCCTCCGTCACCACCACCAATGGGACAAAGCCTCCCAGACGAGATATGTAGTACCTAGAGAGTTTATACTGGTTCAATGGACTCCTTTGTTTCGTTCCCAACAAACTCAATGCACATTTATTTTCAATCTTAAGGACATGCTACTACTCCCGATCGTCCGTATGGAATGAGTCAATGTCCAAATTCTGTGTGGGTGGGCCCAATGAATTCAGATCATGACTTGGTACACTGGTGATAATACGTACACTGGGGGCAAATGGCCACGCATCGAACGCACGCACGATGAGGGCCCAATCCGAGACTGTCAAGTGCTTCACTAACAAGCGAATGTCGACACGCTCCTCCGGAGGGAGGTCCTTGTCCGTGAGAGTATCGAGAAGTACTTCAGCACCAGGGGCGAGCGAGCCTATCGCTTTACGCAACGGCGTCGATTTCAAGACAAATAATCGGCGAAGGACGTAGTCCCACTGGTCCAACGTGCCCTTGTCTATGACCTGTATTCCGGTTGCCAGAATTCAGCACGTACGCATGAGTATTCATACGCGAGACAAACCTGTTGATCGTGTGGCACGATGTTTACACCAACAAATGGGCTCCCGCGACGTCTGTTGTCGGACCGGGGGGGTCGCAAAGGGGATGCCGGTCCATTGCGAACATTACTTGCGGGATGGAAGTGGTCGAGATACGGCAAGAGCCGTTCAGGCGGAAGAGAAGGGAAGGAATGAGATGATGCCTCCGCGATCACGCTCAATTTACATCGCTCGGCGTCGTTGGGTGATGAAGAGATTCTCTGGAAAGAGTGAGCCAGCGTCCAGAACAGGCCGAAAAAAAAACAGGGAACCCACACGCCAAACCCAGTCGGCGAGTAAAAAACTCATAGGTATGCGGCCATATCGGAACAACCAGGACTTTTCGGGGATGCAGCGGAATAACTGAGCTACGAGTTGTTCACCGGCAGTGTTTTGGGGTATATGGGTGACAAAATGTAGCTCGGGGTGTACTGCACAGGTGTCAGAGTGCTTCGTCGGGTTTGGCGCAGGAATAAAACGTACGATTCACCCATGGGGCGATATCAACATCAAGATCTCCCTTTTCTGTCAAGTAAGAATACGTGTCCCAGGTGAAGCCACTCAGAGGCACGACTCGCACGCGAGGGTCAGCTCGAGCGAGTGGCTAACAAACGATATATCTCAATGGCTCGAAGACAGAAAGGGAGGTAATCACATACGCGAAGATACTCTAGGTAAGGCTCATGGTCTTCTAGGATAATTAGTCTTTTTAGCTGGGATGGCGGAAGAGTTAGGAAAGCCCTGGAGAGGGCACCTGGACCTAGACTGGGGGTGAGAACAGCACGATCAGAGTACCAAGACGTAACACACCCGGAAAAGATTCGATGACAACTTTCGGGTTGCCGGTCGTGGTTTTCTTTGAGTTTATAAAACTTCGTGCGACACGTATTGCCGACGAAGGAGAGCGAATAGATATTCGGTCGCGCACCACGGGTAGACCATATGGAAAGTGGGAGAGCCACTTGCCGATAGGGGGGAGCGGAGGGAGACTAGAATAGTGGTTTAGTGCGGCGGTGAGGGAATCCCCATCGTCGTCAAAGGAATCGCAGTGCGCTAGAGGAGAAGGCGGGAGGGTAATAGAGGCCGATTCTGTGGATACCTTGGCAGATTTGGAAAGTTGACCAAGCTTTCGCCTGTTCTCATTGGAAGTAGATACGATGGTACGCGTGCAATCGAACGAGCGACGACGAGCACACGCGACGAGATAGTTGGCTCTCGGAGAGAGCATCGCGAGAGTTTACGGGACACGTGCTCGAAAAGTGTCAATGCGGCTTGCCAGTGCAGCGCCAGGCCAGTGGCTGCCCCTCGCGTGCCCCATAGTAACTCTACTTGTGGTGCTGCCGTCCCCTCCCGTCAGTGGTCAGCAGCTGGGCGTTCTATGCCCATAGCGTCAGAACAAATCGAGCTTCCTTCCTTTCCTTCCCGTACTACCATGGACCATGAAACACGCTATGACCTCCCGTCTCAGGATATCCGTGCGGTTGAAGAGGAAGAACAAGCGCTCTCCGAAGGCGAGAGGAATGAAAGTACCGAAATAACCAGTGAGTGTACACCTCGTTCATTATCTTCACCACCTTCGCGCGTGGGTGTTTATACTCGCTGTGATCTATACCTTCTCGCATTCTCCCCTACAACGCGTCTTCACCCATCCGTTTCCAAGACACCACGGGGTGCCTTCATTCTGGAGACACTATAACTGCGAGGGTGATCGCTGCATTGACTATCTTCTCTTGGTCATTTCGTGAAGCTTATCTTGTGTATTCTCAGGACAACGGAGAAATCTTTTCCGCCTTAGTCTGTCCTTCTTTCTGTTCGGCCTGATCAATAATGGTGAGTAGCCTAGGTGGCCATTACTGAGAGACATCTCTTATGAATCTATAGTTCTATATGTTGTTATCCTTTCCGCCGCTCTCGATCTCGTGCCTCCGTCTACACCCAAGGGGATCATCGCTTTTTGGAACATAGCACCAAGTATTATGGCTAAATTTAGTTGGCCGTACATCCTCAAGGGCCGAATACGCTATTTGCGACGTCTTATAGGCTGCTGTTTTCTCAGCGTTACCGGCATGATTGTGAGTCACTGTTCTGTCCTGTTGTGTCCTTAAGCTGACCCTTTAAAGGTTGTCGCTACTTCAGAGGGGCTCCCTTCACGCTTATTCGGCATTGGCTGTGCGTCGTTCGCATCAGGTGAGTCCACTTTACAGTGTCAGTGCACGTGTTCTAATGAGCATACAGGTCTCGGAGAACTGACATTCCTCCAACTCTCGACGACATATCATCCTTCCTCAATTGCAGGACGCGGCGTCGGGTGAGCCATGACCCTAGACTTAACACACCGCCCTAACTCACATAACTAGCTACTTCGCATCTGGAACCGGTGCCGCCGGCCTCGTGGGAGCATTTCTCTGGTGGGAGATTCGTGGCCTGGGCGTGCGCATTGGCGTTGGTGTATCATCAGTACGCCTCAGTGCCGCGCTTCGTCTCCGTCTCTATTTACCTGCATATCTTAGGTCCTACCATTTGTCATTCCACTGACCTATTTTCTCCTTCTACCACGCCCCCATGTGTTCTCCACAACTGCTCTCCCGGATATTGAAGATAATACCCCGCCGACGTCCGAATACACCCGATTACCCGTGTCCGAGGAAGATGAAGCAGTGGCTGACTCTGCACCGCTGAAGACGAAGGCGCTATCCATTGGGGAGAAGTGGGAACTACTCAAGCCTCTGTTACCGCGCTACATGGCCCCTCTTTGTAAGTGTCGTCTTAGTATTGTACGTTTGATCAAACTACTCACGGCACGACCCGCGCAGTCTTTGTATATCTTGTGAGTTTCCATCCCTTGCTCTATGCCTCTCGTTTAACTGTTGTGAAGTTCGAATACACCATCAACCAAGGCGTTGCGCCTACACTTGTTTACCCTGTCCCTACATCAGATACATCACCGGTTTTCGGGCACATAATTCATTCTATTCGGGACTATTATCCTCTTTGGCAGGTGCGCTGTTCTTTATTTTTCTTTAATTTTGCCTGCCTTCTCAAGGCACCCTGGTTAGCTTGTGTACCAAAGCACAGTATTTCTCTCTCGTTCATCCCTCTCCCTTGGGCTGCCGGCTCTTCCAACACACGCAATCCCAATACCCTCAATTATTCAAGGGATTCTTTTAATTGTACTCTCGTCGGAATCAGCGTTGGGTTATTTTCCCGAGTCCCTGGCACCGGGTCTTGTATTTTTGCTTATAAGCATCGAGGGGATATGTGGGGGGCTTTCATAGTGAGCATTGTATCTCGCCTCGAGTGGGGCCATCGAGGTTCACTTACTGTCCACAGCGTGAATGCGTACTTCCGTGCCGGCCAGGAACCTGCGGAGCCGCAAGAGCGAGCGTTCAAGATGGGAGCGATCGGTTTGGCTGACTCTCTAGGGATTCTCGTTGCGTCTCTTGTGGCAATGCCGACCGAGATGTCACTCTGCCGTGCGCAAGTCTCACGAGGGCGCTCGCTTTGCCAACAATTATGACTTTGTGCGGCATAGTTGTCTCGTACCTACAGTTTGCTTGGGGGGGTTCCGATTGGGGGTCATTTTTCTATCGGACGTCGTCTAGAATAGATGACGACCTCATGTTGCCGTCGGGTCACCCTGGGTCTCAGCATCATTACATGATACGAGCTGTAGTCCCGATAGTACTAGTGTAGCTCTCTGCTCGGGCCAATGTCCGCTACAGTGTTTTCTTAGAGCCCTTATAGTCACTCGTGTATAATAGAGGGGTGCTGATATGACCGGCTTGACCTAGAGTTTCAATTCAGACCGGTTTACTCCACTGACTTGCCAACTTGTGTTGCAACTTTCCGAGTCAGCGTTACGGTGGACACAGCTGAGCCGCTCGATAACCGGCCAAGTCAGTGCCTTCCGTCTTGGTGATCTTTCAACGACTCGTGGGTTCGAACGAGTGCGGACACTCTATTGTGTTTCGTTGGGTGTTCGCTCGATATTATGTTTGCAGTGTGCATAACTTAAAATGTCTAAAAACGAGGCATAGTAATGCGCGTTCAAGTTGTACTCCGCGAGTGTTGACTGTAGTTATGATCACCTGGCGTGGTCTGGAGATCTGCACTTTTACCGAAGCAGATCATAGGATCATGAGACCATAGCTCAATTCGGCTGTCTCTCTGGCCCATATGGCATCGACCCTTCGACTGCGTGAGTTTGTCTTGTGTCTGCAAGGTTTTGCGGGACACGCAGTTAGGAATGAACATTTTATAATTCGCCTGATGTAGTTGGCTGGATATTTGATTCCTTTGTTTCCAAAACCCGCAATTCCCAAGTATACATTTCGCTACACATTGACCGTAGGCAAAGGGTAAGCGTGACTTCACACAGCACCGCTAGATTCAAATTCAATCCTCGTTTCGACAAGACTACAGCGGTCCATCAGCTTGGGCGAAAAGCTCGGTGAACCCTATGCCTTGCAAAAAGCTGGTAGACTGGCCACCTGCATATGACGTTAGTCGATGTGTTGACATAAAGGTTTGGGTTATGTACTCGGCTGGTCAGTGTATGAAGTGGCTCCCGCGAGAGGCCAGGTGAATTGAAATTGGGTGTTGGCGGCAGTCACGCTGCCTCCAGAAACACCTGTCGAGATCCGGTTATTAAATCGACAATGCGAACGACATTAAATTATACTTAGAAGAGAAACTTTAGGAGGGTTTCCACTGGCGTCAGAATCCGTCGTTGCAACCACGAACGACAGTTGGACTATGCTGAGCGACAAAACCACATTAGTTTTAATGAAAGTGTCAAAAAAATATCCAGGCCACATACTCACTTATGAGTGCCATAAAGAGTGCTATTATCGAGGCGGCGACCGTAGATAGCAGTGATCGTTTGGTTTGCTGTAATTCCGAGGGAATGAACAAATTTTAAATACCCAAAGATAAATGAATCTACCATCAAGGTCAACGGTTAGAGACGGCTGTCCACCGGGGCCACCATGTGTAACGGTTTGAGGACCACTTCTTGTGTCATACGTGATCTTGACGGAATCGATGACCGCCCCAGTACTAACGACTACCTGGGTAATTCTGCGGATGGCATCTGGTGCGGGCCATTGTCCGACTAATATATAGATGCGAGTGTTATGACAAAAGGCTGAGATATGATGTTGGAAACGACATACTAGTAGTTAGGTCGTCGCGGAAAACCCCTTGAGCAGCGCCGGCGATACGAGTATTAATTGCAACTCCGTGAGACATGAGTAACGAGCCGTGCGGTGGTGGGTTGAAAGACGGATGGCCGTCCTATTCACCTCTTCAAATACAGGCCAACATAGGTTCTAGAAAGCCAGGACTTTCCACCGCCCACGGGTCGGGCCAAGGCCAGGCCATGGCTAATCGTGGACCCGGCCCTCTTCGTGTTGTTAGCTAGCCTTGGCCCGACCCCTGGTGGCATAGACATTGAATTCACCAATACGCACTCATGCTGATGCACGTTGATAAATTGATTGAGTCAGGATCAGGGTACAAGGCTGAGAGCCAAGTTCCACCTACCCTTGAACACTAGCCTCACTGGCACGTCATGTACACGTTCACCTTCCCCGTCCTTTACCTCGGCAAACATAATGAGTCTGTGTGTGAATTACGGTGCATTCGAGAACAATGTCGTCACCTGTCGCGTCATGCTATCCTTCAAAAGTCAACATCACTTGCATGGCGCAACCCGCAACCCAATCTTAGTGCTAGTTCTTGATGCCCGGTGCCCATGCATCAACTCAACTGAGATCGTTAAGGCTAAATAAAATTGCATGAAGACGGAGATGGGATTCGGTCACGTTCAAGGTTGAAAAGAGTCAAGTAAGCCTGTAGGCGGTATGTGCGCAGGAATTATATAAGCACGGAATGCTTGGCTTGGCCTGAACCGAGCCATTCTTCCAAACCACCCATAATGTTTCGTTCATGCTGTCGCTGCGCAAATATCTGGCTGTGAAAGGACGAGAGAGGGCGGACATATGATGACGCTGGAACTCGCGTCCGATTGTTGCGCTTCACCCAGATCCGAGAAATCAGCCGTGTGCAGTGGCTGCTGTCATCAAGAAATCTAGAAGTGCGTTGTCCAGACACTACACACACGAAATACTTACCCAATCGAGTCGATTCCTACTACTCAGCCTGGGCCATGTAGGATACTTCATCCTCCGGGCTGTGGAGATTTGCTTCGTATATCTGTAACGAAGCGCAGCAGTTTTGTTTGAAGAACTTGGAATCTTACAATCCACGAGGGATAATTCGAACAAGGTGCAACCACACTGCGTAGTGTGGCGCAGATAAAAAGACGTCCCAGAAAGACAACCGAGGTGTGCCTTGAACCCCCAACTGTCAGAAGTAAGAACCCCCTTGTCCCCCAGTGCCGTGGTCGCGGTCGAGACTCCCGGGGATCTTCCCGCTCCCAGACTTTCCTGGGAACTTTTTCCTCTCTTTCGGAGGGGGTTCATCGTGATTGGGTGTTGTCCGTGAGTCG
Source organism: Russula foetens (assembly GCA_003316565.1). NCBI lineage: Eukaryota > Fungi > Basidiomycota > Agaricomycetes > Russulales > Russulaceae > Russula > Russula foetens. The sequence goes on from QFFA01000415.1 coordinate 7,935, forward strand.
AATTTCGGAGAGACATTGCCGTCATCCGGTGTTCACCCCGCAAGCGTAGGTCTATCGGCACCATCACCACCCAAGTGTTCTTATTTCAGAGTTTGTAGAAGAAAAGAGGGGGTAGAAGAACACATACAGCGTGCGCCTCTTCTTTTCGCTTCACCATCTTCTCCCCATGCGCTCCCTCTCAATTGTCACTTCTCCTCCAGTGCTGCCCATTTCGCATCACTGACACCAAATATGACCTCCACCTCTTTCATCTCCAGCACCTGGCTACTCGCCGTGACTCCATCATCGTCAAAGATGAGGTGGTATTGGCATGACACTGTATTGAGTTACCCCTTCTTGCTCTTCATCGCTCGCCGCCGGCGCTTCGCTATTTCTCTCCGGCTGAGACAGGGTTACTGTGGTTTGACGGAAGGTCAAAGATGATCCTCTTCAGAGCCGGAGGTTTCCGAGGATGATCGACACGCCGTGATTTTTTCGCTCGAGCATGCCGTCATATTTTGTGCGGACGCAAGTCTAGCCACTGGTACTAAATTACTAGGCTATGTGTCGTGCTAGAAAGTAACCTCTTGCAGCCTTCCCTTGGTTCTCTACTTTGGGAAGTTCATCTCGTGAGGCGACATATCCGAGTCACTACTGTGTTCAGAGTGATCGCCGGTACCGCTACTGTATGTCTCCCTCGTTTTCCATCCGCATACCGACGCGTGGATGCGGGGGCGCTCTTGCGTCTTTTGCCTGGGCACAGGCACGACGCCAAAAATATCTGGTTTCGGGTGCACCTTTGAGCCTTGACGAAGCCACGAATGCCCCGATGGGAATTTCCTCGACTTTGAAGATTGACTTGTTCCGATGGTGGGCTAACTTCTGCCAGTGGACGTGCGAACGCACGCAGCCACGCACCACCTACAACCGATGCCGCATACTAGAACCACTTCGGATCTCAGATTGTGAACTCGACATAGGCTGGAGATCTACATTTACACCAAGGGTCCTGGTGGACTCTTTGATTCCGCGAGTTCGTCTCGTGTCAGCAAAGGATTTGCAGAGCACCGTCACATGGTTAAGAAATACAACAGACACATCATAGTTTCACCCTGACACGATTATCTCGCCAGTACGGATCAACTTTCAATTCTTTCATTCTTTCAAAATCAAATTCTCAAGTTTACATTGTGGTAAACACTGGCCACAGATGACACCAGGGAGCATTGCTAAATCCCGATTCAATCGTTGCGAGACATGGGTGGTCCGACTTGGCCCAAAACCTTGGAGAATGCCATTCCCTGCAAAAAGCTAGTAGGAGCACCAGCTGCATACGAGGTCAGCAGAGGTATTGACGTAAAGGGTGGGTTATTTACAAGGTTGGAAAGAGTATGAAGTGACAGCCGCGAGAGCCCAAGTGAGTTCAAATGGGGTGTTGGGGAGGGTCACGTTGATTGCCGAAACAGCTGTTGAAACTTGGTTTAATACATTAACAATGCCAGTGACTTTGGATTATACTTTGAATAGAAACTGCAGCCGGATCCTGACTATTCTCAGGGGCCTTCGTTGCGATCATGAACGACAACTGCACTATGCTGAACGACGAAAACACATTAGTTTAAGTAGAGGTGATGGCAATAATCTAGGACACATACTTTCTCGAGCCGTAATCACTGTCATTATCGAGCTGGCGACCATAAACAGCGATGAGTTTTTGGTTTTCTGTAGTTCCGAGGCAGTGAGTAAATTTCGAAAGACCCAAAATTAAAATTACCAGTAAGCTCAAAGTTTAGAGACTCCACTCCACCATCGCCACCATGTTGGACGGTTATGAGCTCACCGCCCTTCATTTCATAAGTGATCCTGACGGAATCGATAATCGCCCCAGAATAAACGACGATCCTGGCAATTCTGTGGATGGCCAGATCTTTAGGCCATTGTCCGACATTGGCTAACATACGAGAGTAAATGTTATAGCAGCAGAACGAGATTTGATGTTGGAAAGACATACGATTGGTTAGGTCGTCAAGGAAGTTTCCTTGAGCAGCACCAGCAAGGCGAGTATTAGCTGCAACTCCGTGAGACATGATTGACGAACTGAGGACTCAGTAGCGAGTTGAGGAGCTGATAGTCATCCCATTCACCTCGTTACATACAGACCAGCGTCGGTTATGAGCCTCCTGACTGGGACCATCATGCCAGGTTACCTCGATGCTTTACATCGGTCCGAAAGAAACGAATCAGGCGGGGTTTTCTCTCTCGCTGTGCCTCTTCTATTCTCTCACCGGATAATTCCACCCATCATTTGATTCTGATTCGTTTCGTGCTTTCATCTTCGTCATCCCTACTCGCACCGTCGAATCCTACGGATGCATTTCCTATCAAAGCATCTGGGGGGTCATTTATGTAAATCACTGGCAGCTGTCTCAAGAGATGAGCGCCAGCCTTCTGTGATTTCTGTGGAACGAAACGACATCTGGGATTTCAAGACCGTAGTTTGATTCTGAAGATGGAAATGTGAGCTGGCCCAGAAGAGTATTCAAGTCACTCCAATATATCATTCCTCGCTAGCTTTTCTACAAATAAACGGAGAACAAAACGAGACCTGAAAAACAGTGGTAAGAGTCGAATGATTCGAACGGCCGCTGGCTCACCTGCTACAGTGCTATGTAATGAATTGTGCAAGCGCCATGCATATTTTCAGAACAATGAATCACTTGAGGGTGTCTTCTATCTTTTCTGTTCGCATTGTTCTAGAAGGCCATTTGATCGAACGAAGAAAAGTGAAATCCGTCTATTTGCATGTAAGATCAGTATCACGGGATGGAATACCATCGCTTCTGTGTCACGTACTGGTTGCAAGTCATCTACACATCCAACTACTTCGGCCAAGCTTTGGCCTTACCCCTTAACTTGGCAACATGGAATCATATCGTTTTGACCGTACTTATGCGGAAGAGGTCATATTGAAGTCATGTCCTTTGGCCAGGCAGACAAACGTCGCGTAGTCATGGTTCGGAGTTTGTGAATTACCGGGTCACGGTGAGTTTGAGACCCGAGAACGAGAACGAGAACGTAAGCTGTTGTCTATCGCTTCTAAACTTCTGTCCTTCAGTATCAACATGATAGAGCAATGTAGTTAGACATACAATCATACTGTGGCTATGCCTAGAAGATTGGTACCGTGACCGTGTTTTGGGAATTCCGTGCGCATTCCGAGTCGATATCAGGCGCTGGATCAGCGTTTTAACGCCGCTTGCTTGGTGCAACACAACCAGAATGTAAGCGCTACTTAGTTCCTGGTTCCCATGGATCAGCTCGCCTAAAATTGTTGAGGACATTGGAGGCGCAGCCGCCGCGCGGCACTACACAAGTAATCATTTCGGGTTTCGGATTTCCGGGAGAGAAAAGCACCGGTGCCAGCATGCACGTTGGTTCAATCTCATCATCCGTACCGAAGTACTGTACGTTAGATGATCCATGCCAAGTAGGCCAAAATTTTCACTTGGAAGTCTTGAGTACAGGGTTAATCACGTGGTGGCCCGGGACATGTGATGGATTGGTAGTTGCCTCCTCCGCACTGTGCGGCCGATTTGAGCCCATCTATGACAGCGGGTGCGATTAGATCCCAGTCTCATGACGATGAATATAAATCCACGAGCGTGGAATCGGCTCCTGCTCAAAGTGTAATGAACTACAACCGCACGTAAAGTTCTGAGGAGGACGGTGACAATCGCCTGCTAAGGTAGTGCGATACTCGACCAATAAGATATTGTACTAAACCTGCGGGGATTTGCATCGGATTCCTGGAATCTCAAAATATCACGGGTAATAATTAGAACAAGGGAACACCCACACCGTACAGCACGGACACAAACGTACGCTCCAGGAAGACAGCCAACACCTGTCATCGTCCACGTAAAAGTGTCAAAGCAAGAGCCTCCTCATCCGCCAGTGCTGTGGGTCGAGATTCCCACGGTTCTTTCCGGTTCTTTCCCGGGAACTTCTGCCTCTTTTTCGGAGGAGGGTTATCGTGCTCAGATGTCGACCCTAGGTCGAATTCCGGAGAGACATAGCCGTCACCTGTGGTGTCTGGACTCGCGAGTGCGGGTCCATCGGCGCCAGTATCATCAAAATGTTCCTATTTTCCGGTTCAGCGAAAAGAAAGAGCGGAAAGCAAGAAAACACCTACAGCGCTTCCCCCCTCTTTTCGCTTCCTCTTCTTCTCTTTCCTCTTCTCCCTTGCCTCTGCTTTGTCCCTCCTATCAACTTCACTCATCTTTATCCGCTCCTTCTCACCAAACGACCGTCCCGCCTCCAGTGCCGCTCCTTTAGAATCGCTAGCACCAAATATGTCCTCCACCGCGTTCATCTCGAGCACCTGGTGGGCGACCCCATCATCGTCGAAGATGAGGCGTGTTGGTGTGGCACCGTATTTAAATTGCCCCCTCTTGCTCTGCATTGCTCTCCGCCGGCGATTTGATGTGTTTTCTTCGAGAGCGACAGTTGGCGAAGTGGACGGAAGGTCGTGATCAGCACGTTTGAGTGTGATGAAGTCCTCTTCGGAGCCAGAGGCTTCTGAGGCGTGATCGATAAGTTTGTTGTAGCGTTCTGAGAGTACGCTGCGATTCTTTCGCTCGAACATGCGGTCATATTTTGTGCGGACGCGAGTCTGGCCACCGTTATTAAATTATATGTGCGTTGTGAGAAAGAAAACACACCATTGCGGTTTTTCCTTGTTTCTCTGATGGAGGAAGTTCATCTTGGGAGGCGTCCATGTCTTGTTCGTCAATCCTACGTTCGTCACTTCCCTCAGAGCCATCACCAGTGTCGCTGCTGAGTATGTCTCCCTCAGCTTCCGAGTGCGAATTGGCGGGTGCATATGGCGCATTCTTGCGCTCTTTTACCCGAGCATGACCCAAGAATCTGATTTTGGGCGCGCCCGCGAGCCCTAACGAAGTGGCAAACGCCTCAACAGGTAATTCCTCGACTTTGAATATCGATTTGTCATGGTGAAGGTGCACCGATCGCACGTATGATACTAATGCCCGCTGGGCGAGGTATTTGAGGTCAGGATCTTGGAACGCAAGGCGTTGTAACTGGTCTCCGATGGAAACCGTCTTATTTGCACGAATCTTGATGCTCGGGATTTCGATCCCACGTGCCTTCAGTGCCTCGAGCATTCCCTGCTCTTCGCTCTGCATCAATAGGAGCAGCGCGTGACCCCCTTTTGCGTAGCGAGCCGTGCGACCTACCCGATGCACATAGGTAGCAGCATCCTCAGGCGCATCGGCTTGCACGACCCAGTCGATGGAAGGGAAGTCAAGACCTCGGGCAGCAAGATCTGTCGCAAACAAGACAGCATGCTGCATACGACCAAAGCGAGTTACCACGTCCAGCCGCGTATGCTGCTTCTGTTGTCCATGCAGGTGTAATAACGGGGTGCCTGGGTGGAGCCGACAGAAGGCCTCGAAGACGAAACGCACTTGCTTCGCAGAGGAAAGGAAGACCAAGGTCTTGTTTTGTAGATGAGATTTGATGAACGACCAGAGTACATCGATTTTGGATTGGAGAGTGCAGAGAGCGTAGTGTTGCTCAAGGCTAGCCGGAAGTTCTAGGTGTGTGCTCCCTTCCGCCGTAGAAGCTGCAGTGTCTGTACTAATGAAGGCAGGATCCCGTAAGGAGAGTCGTGCGAGATCAGAGACGGACTGTGTCTGAGTAGCGGAAAACAGGAGGGTTTGTCGTGATTTCGGGAGGTGACCAAGGAGCGCAGAAAGGGTGCGGGAAAACCCCATGTCAAGAATGCGATCAGCTTCATCGAGTACTGGAATGCCATTACATGGTTGCAAGGATAGCACTTGGAAAGGACGCACCGAGCAACTGAAGGTTGTCACAATCAAACCCTACAGTTTGGTCCATAT
>QFFA01000417.1:0-21984 GCA_003316565.1 Russula foetens
AATGAAAGAGGCATGGGGCGGTGTGGACTGTGTGGGTCAAATTGGAATGGCTGCATGTTCGACGCATGCCCCGCAGCATACAAACACGAGTTAAACCTTCCTTGGCCCAACTATCATATATCGTCGGCCCTCTCACCACACTTTTTTTTTCCCCGGCGTAGAAAAACAGTAGAGCAGTCCACCCTAAACCCACCCCTACTAAGCCTACTAACCTTCGGTTGGATAGAAAATCCGACCTTTTTTCCCGGGTTATTTGGGACCGGGTGTCAGCTGGAAGGCGATGGACCACCGCTTGCCCAGCAATCCTGGGCTCGTGGTCGTGCCAATCGTTCGATCATAGGGCGCTATAGTGTCAGGGAAGTTCCGAGGGCCACAGGGTAGCCCTTGCATGTTCATCGCGGCCACTCGGACGATCGCGCCCATCACCATCTTCCAAGAAAAAGCAAGGTGTTTGATGGTTTCTGCCATATGTTTTGATGGTTTTACGTGTAGAGGGATTTCTGCCTCTGAAAGTTTTGAGGTCAAACCCACTCTACCCGGCTCGCATCCAAGTTTGCCTTAATTCATACTTTGCGTGATATAAGAATGCTATCATTATGATCAACAAATCTGCAGGGCTACAGAGCAAGGTTGTCTTTGTAACGGAACATCTCATGACGTTCAGTGGATGGCCGTTTTTAGGTACATTAAACTAACAGAAATTACAAACACTACACGAGTTCAAAGCGAGGATGAAAAAGCGATGATGCATACAATATAAATATACGTGGTGTCAAACTGTGCGTTTTGGGTACAATGGTTCTCCGGTTAGAAAAAATCCCAATTGTCCGAATGGGAAGCTGAATGTATTGTACCATGCTCGAATGGGAGAAATTGGATGAGACATAGTACATCACAGCTTCAGAGTGCTTTCCATATTCTACGGACAATATCATCAGCGGGTGCACAGCAGCCATATATGATGCAAGCGTACCAATCTCACAAGACTACTCAGATTTGGCTCTTGGAAGGTATCGAGTTCCCCATCAAATCCATCTCCTTGACCACGATGGGCCTTCTTCCTTTCGCCGCGAGTGTATTCATGCAACGCAAGAGCATTATCGTGTAGTTGGAAGCTAAAGGGAATAGACGTGGGACGCATCAAGAGCTCATAAGTGGCAGAAGTCAGGGTACGGCATGCATAACGTACTTGATGTGGGACATCATGGCCCCGTATGATGGGGTACTGTTGTTCTCTGATGAAACGCGTCAGATAAACATACGGTGGCACTCCATGATATACACCAACTCAGGTAGTTGCACAAGACGGTGGTTAGCGAGCCTTTTGGGCCTTCCCAGGCACGTTGCAGGTCCGAACACGCTGACAGAGATAGCTGCGGGCAAGCATGAGGTCACTACTTTCCTGCGTAGCGCATCCAATACTCACAATATTCGCATATTGAACATCACTGTACTTGCACCAGCCATCGCAAGCAAAGGTAGCCTCTGGGGAGGCGTACCGCGGCTGAGATTCGATTATTGAGCGCACTAGCTCTCGTCCCCGTCGACTCTCCCGCTTCCTTGAAGGAGAGATTTCGCTTCGATCGATAGAACGACGTCCGCCAAGCTGGGTATTGATTTGTGGGAGTTCATCTGATGGCTCGTCCGGAAACCACTTCCCCTGTCCCTCTATTTGACCTTCGATTGATTGGGGTATGAACGTCGAATTTACGAAGTCCGTAGCCTGATGGCGTACTATGCGGGTGTCAGCGTACGAATGAGGTAAGTGGTGAAGAGACGAACCGTTGGCATTCTGCATAGTCATTGTTCGGCGCTCGCCTTTGGATTGCCACGGTACGTAGACACTGTTGCAATGGTAATGAGGAAGGTCGAGCAGGGTTCCGCTATGGCAGGTATCAAGAATAGCCTGAAAAAGATGTCATGAAGAAATCTCTGAAAAAGGACGTAAAATGAAGAACTACATACCAGGAGGGAGCACCCAACCGGAAGGGGGTCAAAGATCTCTCTGAGCTCCTGAAACCTTGTTAGTGGACATGTGCCGTCGAGATGAAGTGTGCAGGGCTAACATTATCGATGACGGATTGCTCGTCACTTGTGATAATCACTGTACGAGTAGGCATCAGACACGGATCTATCGAGGGGAAATAAAACGCACTTTCGTCTAGTCCATCTTCCTCTCCCGTGTCACTTTTGGCATCCTGTTGGTCGGAATGTCCGGAGACTGGGGCCATAGGTTAGGTGCTAAAAGAATTTTAAGAGACGACGACGTACAAAGGAACGTTAACCTGTCACCTGCCGCTGCCCCAGCGGCCAAGGCTTTCAGCTCACGAATCTGTGTGGTGTTTTAACGCGGATCGCGGAGTGGTAATGACCTGATATCACGAACTATGTTGACACGAGTAGGCTGGTGGTGTGCTGGGAGCTCGGGTTGATCCTTGAGCACAACGATATCTTCTGGGCGATAACCATATGTGGCTGCGAGAGTGATTGTCGTTGAAGGGTAAAATTCGATGAGGTGTGATATTACGCACCGATGAGTAAATCCTGGTAGCGATCCACATCGCCGTAAGGCCCATCTAATGGCGACCATTTATTGTGTGGACCAGTATAGGTAATGCCAATGAGTAGAGCCCGTCGCTTCAACGATGCAACCTCTTTTTCATCGCCTTGATTTTGTGTAGATGGGGGGGGAGTGCTAGCGTTGACGCCAGCGTCGTTAGATGTGCCGAGGTTACGGCCAGGGTGATTGTCATCGTCATTTACGAGCGAGATGTTATGAACGTTTGCCTTGACGTTCGCGTCGTCAGATGTGTCGGCCTTGCGGAGGGGGAAAGTGCCATCTTCAGCTTGGGGTGGTGGGAAATACGTGCTTGCCGCACTCTCAGATGCGCTAGGCATGCGACGACTGGGGTTGAAAATGGTGCTGAGACAAGAGCCCATGAAGACAACTGCGCGTTCGACGACGCTGTGTGATGGTTCGAGGGAAAGGTACAACTCACCGTCCACATCATATTTATCGGCCGGCACCCTCGTGTTCCGACAGCAGCGCCCTCTGGCCCTTGCAAGCACCCAATTTGACAACAAAAACGAATCTCCGACCCCGCGCTCTAGTGGTTATCTTCCGGGGTCCTCATCTCTCGCTTCAAGCTCAAGCTTCAATGGAAGCGAGAGACGTTGGTCGGCCCTCTGATACCGCTGCGACTTTTGTGGTCTGGACTCGCTTGCCGGTGGGCGCTCGCACCGGTGGCGACCAACAATGGCGGGCGCGGGAAATCACCCACCGGTGTGCTCAACGTTCGCGCATCCTTCCCTGTAAAGTGTTAAGTCCGGAGAAGATAGCACCGGGTGGTGAGAATCATGCACATGGTACATCATGCCCCTGCCCGTACCTCCCCCTTGAGCCCTTGATCGATTCATGGACGCTTGTACGTCGCATGGATACTGCACCCGTACGAGAAGGGGGGGGACGTGTTCCGCGACCAGGCTAGGCCTTGTATGCGAATAATCCGTGGCCAGACGATGGGGTGGAGACGCGCGGGCGACGATGGGCACACGTGGTGGCTACTGTGTGGCCTTCGCCCCGCAAGACAATTAACCAGGGATTCGATTGCCTTGACGTGGCTTGTTATAATGCCCATTCGACGAACGTGGGTGACGTCAAAAACGAGAGGCGCAGCCTGAGCGCAAGGAAACCAAGGTTTCTGCCAAGACCAACTTTTACCAACATCCCCAACATGGATATTACAATAGAGCAACTCGAACAGGCTTGAAGAGGATAAGTAAAAAAGGAAAAAAAAGCGTTTTTAGGACTTTCTCGCTCGGAAGTGTGTGGATCACCTGTTTCAATATTAATGATCAATTCGAACTCCACAAAGTGTACGGGTCTCTAACATCATCAAGCTACGGCATCATATGCCACTCAGTCTCTTTCGCCAGACCTCTCTCACACTGTCTTCATTGTTCTCCCAAACTACATGGCAACGCCCTTTTGCAAAAGTCGCGCGCGGGCGTGTACTTATGACAATGGGAACATTTGATCACGGTCGTGATCATGAAACTGCAACACTGCTACAACGCCACATCAGATAGTTTTTCCCATTCAAAGCAACCACGACACCGAGCGCAACGTACCCAAAACGAGAGGGCGCTCTTCGCGACGTCGAGCCATTGCCTCTTACCGAGATGAAAAGATACCGAGGTTCCTCCGGGGGGGCCTTGATCATCTTTCATCTCCCCCTTAACTCCATGAGAAATGAGTCTGATTGACTTACTATATCGAGAGAGGTGGGCACGCATCCGGAAAGTTTCGCCACGGCACGATTTACACATTGCTTGATTTTTTTGGAAGTGGGAATGAGAGAACGTGATAACATGGTAAAAATGACGGCAACGTCCCAACGCCATACGAGAGACGATTGATGGTGATAGCTGAAAGTCACCAGACCCGACACCTTTGGAAAGATGGAACGGGGCGGTGTTCGAGAAGTCTACAAGGTTTTGTGTGAAAGTCCGAGCGACCATGAGAGGTGTAATTCGTTCGCCCCATGGTCCTCGGAGAGGAGCCTCGGGTGATACATGCGCCTTTTATTGTACCTCATGGCGTAGTCGTGACCACCCTTGGTGCTGGGACTGAGAACCCCATCACGCACATATGACGCAGAATAGAAAGTTCCAAAGGTCGACTCGTGAACGTTCTAACATCATTTTCGGGAACCTTGTCGGTGGAGCGCGGATTCCACGCGTCGGACCGCATTCAACGTCCTCAGTAGCTAGTTCGAGCTGGTGAACGCTTTTCAGTTCCGTAGAGAGGACTCGACTATCGATGATAACTGAATGCACTTACCTCGGATTGTCACCCACCTATTGCTTAAGACTTTTTTGACGATATCACATCCAGCCGAATCCTCCCATGAGTCTCTTTCCCACACACAAGTCTTCCATTTGCTTCGAACTCAGTATGACTGTAGAGGAGAGCCAACACGGTCCTCGACGTGACGGATTATAGGGTCCTTCCACGAAAGGGCAAGACTTGTGAGACGGTAAGCGATGGCCGAAGAGGGCGGACTTGATCCGCTGTGCCCCAAAGTGTGGCATTTGGGGGACCTGTTGGTGAGGGTGGGATAGAGGCCTATTTCTTGAGTCGGTGATGAAATAATCTTCCTGTCTCCGCTCGTTAATTGTATGCGTCGGCAACGACGGTCGCACCGTCGGGCTCGGACTACGCATACTTTTAATTTTTTGGTGCCGAGCATCGCGGTTTGTCCATCATATTCCTCTGCCGCTGGGAATCTGGGGCGAGATGACTGCGGGAAAAGAACACACAACCCCCATGCGAAGCACCAAACATACGACACATCACGTGCCGTGAATGTTGAAGGGCGTGGGAACGTCTTTTGCAGGAACTCCTCTAGCACAAGCACAAGCTAAGTTTTTGGTTCCATCCGAGCACGCCGCAAACTCTGGCCCAGCTCAAGTCTGTAACACGCGTGGACGGGGCGTGTAAGTCTCGGGCGGTCCAAGGCGTTGAACTTTCAGGAGGTTTTCGGGTACGTCCGAACAACAGTGGTCGTAATCACATTCCTTATCATGACACCCAGAGCTTGGCTGCGACTTGTACGCGAGTTTTGTTGCCTTTGGATGTGACGACACACGGCCCATCCCGGTCGAGAGCTCCCTGATAAAGCCTTCGGGGCTTTTACCCCTGTCACCGCAGGGGTAACACGAGACGTCAGGTCCACCTGCGAGGGGGAGGCGCACGAACAACGTCATCCGTTGCTTATCTCTGCGCATGAGTTTATCATTATGGGTCCAGGAACGGAAGGGCGATGAACGAAGAACGTGACGGAACAGGCAAGTAAAGAAACTCTTTCCTCTTCTTTTGCAGCATGTGGCGGCACCGCACGTTCCCCCGACTCGATCCTAAACCCCTTCTGGTCAGCACGAGGTTGGTCTCAAACAGTACTTCTCTCCTGTGTTGCTGGAACGAGGGGCACACTACGCATTTTTTTTCCTCGAACACAACGCGCTTGCGTGTTCTGGACCTCGATCTGGGTTGTTCATCAGTTTCATGCGCGCATGACTGATTGTAATCCCCTTATGATATGATACAGTAGGTCATAATCGATCCCTGGCCAAAGAAACGGATAACAATGACTCTCTTAAGTCTCCACCCGAACAACAAAAAAGAACCACACAAACAACGTTTGTCATAAATGAACTCCCCCCCTCCCCGGACACCACGTTCGGGGGTACAACACTGCAACGACAGGCAGGCGCCTCCATTGTTTCGTCGTCCACTTCGCCACATTTCGAGGGTGACGCAAGTCGGAATAAACTCTACAGGCACCTCAACCACCGAACACTGCGGCCCTCCACGCGGAATCCCGCAGGCGCTGCACCCTGACAATACGCATTCGCAACGCCTTTCTACGATGGGGTTCATACAAGGTTTTAGACACAACTACTGGTTTGTTTGTTTCAAGCGAGCAAATACGAAATTCTGCGTGTACGTTCCGACCGCTCGATCATGCCTGTCAGCGTCCGATAAGATCCCATCGGCTACTATAGTTTTTTTGACAGATCCATGACGTGCCACGCGAAGCAAGAGTCGATAATGGGCTAGATTTTTTCGTGATCGTGCGTACATGTCGCATCGTACGACATAGCATCAACAATTAGACAATACAGCGAGCAGAGCCCGATGTGTACAACAACAGCGTGTAAAAAATTGGGGGAGGTTTGTTTGGAGGGAAACGTGCGCTTGTCAGGTAGTACAAATGAGGAAGTGCGTGATCCAGAGAGCCTACTACAGAGAGAAAATAGAGACCGTCCTGTCGTCGTAAGTAATGTGAAATATGCGTAACTAAAAGGTATTGCCCGGAGAGGAGTAAGTAAGTACTGAGAGTAAGAGATAAGGAAAAAGAAAAAAGCCGTGAGAGAACCCGGAAGCGGAATAGAAGAGGATGCACTGCAGCCTCATCGAGAAAGGAAAATTGACGGAGAATGGTCGGAGAGAGGAGAGGTGGTGTGACCGCAAAAGTTTTTCGCCCAGCCCATCAAGGCCTCCCGAACACGAGACTTCCGACGTTCTCGTCCCCTTCGTTGTTCTTGTCGATCTCGACCCCAACGAGATGGGTCTTAGAGCCGAGCCAATCCACCCTGCGAACGCCCTGCTCCCATCCGCCGCCCATGCGCGTACAGCGCTTCTTGTACGCCTCGGCGACGCGGCGCTGCGCGCGCGAGCCCTCGCCGAGCGAGTGCCACTCCTCGGGCGTGACGCAGGTCATGAGCGCGGTGTGCACCGCGTAGAGCACGTCCAGGTTCGTCAGCGCCAGCGTCGTCTTTGGCCCGCCACTCTTGCTCGGCGGGGCACCGATCGGCCCGACGACGACGACCCAGGGCAGCTTCGGCGAGCGCAGGACGAGCCGCGAGCTCGCTGGGATCGGCGGTTCCGTCGCTGGCTGGGCGAGTGTGACGGCTGGGAGGGGCGAGTGCATCGTGCGATCGACGACGGTGCGTGCGGATGGGGTGAAGGCGACGTCGTAGGAGATGGGGGCGTGGTGAAGTCGCGTGTAGGAGAGGAGTGGGTGCATGTGGAACCGGGGGGCACGAGCCTGAGATCGTGAGGGCGATGGTTCTGGTCCGTCTGTGTGTGGGGTAATCAATGAGACGCGAGTTCTGAAAAGGGCTGGATAGGAGTGAGAAGAGAGAGACGTACAGGTCGAAGATCCGCTCGCACTGGAGCTGGCTCCGACTTGCCAGTTAGTTTTCTTCTGACCCGCGGGTTTGGCCGGAACATCGTCAGATGTTTGGGAACGAGGCGGACTCGGGACCAGAGGAGATGGCACGAAGCCAAAGACGGGACCAGGATATAGCGAAGAGCTAGAGTTTGATCGTGAGCTGCCTGGAGTTACGTAGCCACTCTGCGGGGGTTGTGTGACGCGGCCTGCTGTTTCCGCGGACCGTATGTGAGTTCGAGATGGACCAGATATGGGTAAAGGGTATGAATTATACGGACCGTTCATTTCAGGAGGTGGCTTGGTGTTCGCAGTCCGATTTAGGGACGGGCGGCTATCTTCGTGGGAATGCCGCGAATCATAGGTCGGATAACGAAGGGGTGATGAAACCATAGAAGGGGTGTTGTAACTGTTCGCGCGCTGAACCTTAGTTCGTGACGTTCCGGAGGTTGACGTCGATGACGTGGGAGGAGATGTGTAAATGTAGAAGGGAGAGGGGCCAGGAGTCGACTCCGTCCGGCTACGTGTCTTGGCTTTTCCGTGAGCGGGGGTGGACTGACTGTTGCCACCAAAGAGGTTGCGGAGGTATGTTGCCATTTATAAAGACGAGGGTGGATAAAGTCTTGAAAGAGTTGAAGACGTGAAAGGGGCTGGGAGGTGCTTCCCCAAGTCGTGAAATGTCGTGAGGGAATGAGAAGGCGCAGGAGTGTGAGCGCAGGAAGGGAAGGAGTTTTGAGCGAGGGGAGAGAACCGCTGTGACGTTGCGAATGAAGTTGATCCACAAGTCCTTATAAGCCCAGGAGTGCAAGGCCACCATCAACTTAGCACGGCCTTATGGAAGGGGGTTGCGCTAAGGTTCCGAGTCTGGACCCTCTCGGGATGATGTCGTAAACGAAAATGTAGGGTGCTGTTGAAGAAGAATAGCCGGGTTTACCGATGCGTGCCTCACAGCCCATTTTGTGTGGCGAGCGAAGCGGGAGGCTGTTGGCCAAATAGCGAATGCCACTCTAAAAATGAGCGGCAACGAGGCAGGAGGTCCAGAATCTGGAACGCTTAGTGATTGGTCCGGGAAGTTCGCGCTTTGTGAGCAACGCTGCGCTTTTCGAGCAAGTGGAACGAACGGACGGCGAGAGAAGCCAGGGCGCGTGTGCAACGTTGATGTAACACATCCGAAATCAGAGCCAACTGATGTATGTGATACAGCCGCAGTTGCCCTTCGTTTGACCGAACTTTGAACTGTGCCCGGGAACGCATGTCTGTAAACGTGTTCAGCGCGTGGCTCATATCGTGCCATAATCTGACAAGGCGCACTATTGACTAATTAGTCTCCCGCCCTCGCGCCCCACCCCCGCCACCCGCCGTCGTGTCACATTCGTTCTCCCATCTGTGCGATCCTTTGTCATTGGATCTTTTGTCATTAGCTAGAAACAAAACGAAAACGCATATCCCAGAAGACGTCCGGCACTCGGTGATGAGCCGTAAACGACCGTGTTCTTGATACCTATTTCGCTTGGTCTGCGGGATATTCGCTAGCTAGCAAGGGAGAGAACCCATTGCCAGATGACGTAGGAAAGAAGCTCATCACAAAAGGAGAGATAGGAACGAAAATATATATATAAATATTATACTCGACGCGCGAGGGGTGCGCAGACTCGTTGTCCAGACCGATGAGCCCTGGAAATCGGGGGATGTCGTGTGCTCAAGAGCGGACTCACACGAGAATGTCGCCTGCGGACGATGAAAATTCAGAAAATTGACACATTTGGGAGTACGAAAACGCGAAAGGCAAGTCCTCTCCAGGGCCAGGGGCACTTGCCCTCTGAAAGCCTGCGAAGTACTCGGGCTCAAACCATATCAATAGCTGTGGGTCGTCTGGTCCGACATAACATGCGTCACTGCGGACATTGTTCACCAGCGAGGGTAAAAGATAGGTGCGCGGATCATCAGTGGACCCTGGGGATCACTGAACGTGAGTATACGAAAGTTGGCGTAGGGTATGTTATCTCTGTCGGCACTGAGAGTGGATAGATCGAACGCACCACGGCGTAATGTTGACCAGGATAGTAAACGAAACACGGAGAATTGCGAGAAGTTCCTAGACCAGTTGCGGATAAAAAAATTTCACGGGTAGAGCTGCTGTAAACCGTGCCAATTGAATCTGGACGACTGGTGGATGTCATCTGCGTTGTGGTGCCGATCAAAGTATCAAGATAAGTGGGAGAACGATAGAGAGCGATGTATCGAAAACTGAACAAGGCGATACTGTGCCCAAAGACGAGAGAGAGATAAAAAAAACTGCTCGGCGCTGGAGCCGACGAAGGGGGAAGCACCATTACTGAATGGGATCAAGGAACGTGTGATGGCCACAACACGAGGCGCGGAAAAACCAATGACTACAGTTCGTCAGTCTGTGGGCGAGCTGGACCGGCCTAGACATGTCACTGAAAGTGTCCGACGCATCAGACACAGCTGCTGCCGTACACAGCTGATAAGCACGACCAAACGAAGGCGAGTCCATCACAGCGTGGAGAGCAAGGCCGAAAACGTCAAAAGGCCGAACTTGAAAAGCGACATCAACTCATCATGCGCCTAAAGAAACGAAATGAAACAAAAACGGCGAAATGAAAAAGATACAGGAAAATCTCAGTCTCAGGCTGTCATTTCCAAGCTTTCCTTTCGACAAAAGCGACGCCCCTGAAGCTTTTCCGAATAGAAATGAAATCTAGATCTCATAAGCGGAGGTTAAGCTTCTAACGGCGAGGAGGGCGGCTGGGGTCAACGAGGCGGGAAGCTTACAAGAGTAGGGTGCATGTATATGGCAGGATGATCAGGTGCGTAAAGTCACGAACCCGCTCGACGTGCGCAAATGCACGAAGGCGACAACTAAAGTACCCCCATCGGATGCGTGGTAGTGTAGGTAATCGCGCTTATTGAGGGAGCATCGTTCCAGATCGAGATGCGGTGACACTGGGCGATCTGACCCCTTCTGTACTTTGGCACGATGCCTGCCGATGGGGTGGACAGAGACCAAAAGGACGAAACGCACCAACGGGCACCCACGGAAGAAGAGCACGCGAACACCACAAGCCTATCCGTGTCCATCCTCCACACGGCCCCACGCTCAAAACGAGGAAATGAGACGGCCCTCCAAAGTGGGGATGGGCATCGCGCGCACGGGTAATTCGGGTTCAACTCTCAACCGCGCTCTCTCCGCACACAAAGTGAGAACTGGGAAGGAAAAGAGAGACGAGCTCACGTAAACAGAAACGGCCCTTTAGACCACGAGTCTGGTTTAAAAACAGAAGAGCACCCTCCTTCTTCCCGGTCCCCCCTTTTTCTTTACCGAGACGCAGCATCGGTGACGGCTTTGGGGTGCCGCAAAGCGTCACGGTAAGGCCTACCGAAGAGCTGGAAACGCTAAATGCAGGCGATCTGCAGCCGGCATCATAGAGTAAACTGACCTTACGCGATGAAATAACGAGAACTCTCAGCCGCGCACAGGCAACGCGTCTATGAGGGGAAAAAAAAAGACAAACATAATTGGTATGTGGTGGGTGTGATCTCTGACGTCTACCACCCCTAGCCTGTCGTGTAAGATGGGTCGAATGGTGATGGGGGTAGGTGGACGCAGCAGAGAGAGTGGGTGGTGGTCAGGGAGAAGGGGAGATGGAAAACCCTTGCCCCAAACTTGCTGGCAAACTGCTGGCAATCGGTCAATCCCCGGCTCCGAAGTTCCAAGTCAGGAATGGTTTAGGGGAAATGGGTGGACCATGTGTACCATGACCAATTGGTGACACACACATTCAACATATTGTTCCTCTTTCACTGATTTGATTGAGATTGTGGCCATGCTTGGTTGCGAGGATACTGTAGCGCTGCATCTTGAATCGGTTGGTACGAAAACGGCCATCACAAACAACACCCTTCAGGAGTGGGCGGCGTGGCTAAGGCTAAGAGAGCATGTTTTTAGCGGATACACACGTGGTCAGGGCATTCAAATCTGGTACGAATTACATCTGCAAGGTATCAAATACACACATATCATATAACGAACGAACGCCCAAAGTAACCAAGCAAGAATCAGATGCCAGGGCAAAGGGGTGATGTGCTTTACAATAGATCTATCTACAAACCAAGATTTCACGATATCAGAAACTACGGTACGAGCAGAGATTAACGATCGGTATGCAATTCAAGGACCCCAAAAAGGGAGATTTTGAGCGCAGAAAGAAAGATCGTAATGTCGGTATTACGGACGAGGAGGCACCATCAAGCCAAGGTGTAGGCTCCATGTTCCATCAGGAGCCCACACAGGCCACATCCCCCGCCAGGCGGTGCAATCTTCTAGGCAGTCGATGCGCTTCACGCCTTGCCTTCTGGTGATATCTGCCAGGCCAGGCGTGCGCCGGCACCGGTGATAGCAGCGTTCGAGCAGCCTACGATATTCGTCTTCAGACCAACCCTTGATGAGGTTTACCTCGTCACACGTGACAGGCTTCTGGAAGAACTCGTAGATCGCCCAAAATACGTCTCCGGCAGTGACCTTGTTTTTCCGAATCCTCATAGGTGGCCACATATCCCGCGCCAGCCCCGTGTCGCATACGACCACGATCTCGTCCGCATCAGGGAACACCGCAGTCGCATCAGAGGAAAACGCCTCGTGCATGTCTACGAAGATGTCTTTGCCCGAGAGGCGCTTCGCCGTGGACGGCGGCTCAGAAACGTCCCATACGACGTGCGGTCGGTCGACATTGATGGGATTTGGCGCAAGCCATGGCGCGAGGTGCAGGGGAAGGGTGCGAACTGGCGGAGGCCATGACTCGACCGGGGTCCAAAACGGTTGCGTGCCTGGGAGGCCACCAGGCATTGCCAGCGCTTGACCAGGGGTCAGCGGTGTGGTCGGCATGACTGGAGTCACGGCGGCCGGAGTAGGCCAGAATGCGGGAGCAGACATTCCGGGGTACATTTGTGGAAGGGGCTGCCATGCAATCATTCCTGATCCCGGCGCGACAGGATGAAGGTTGTGCGAAGACGTGGCTGGGGTGGAAACGTAAGCTGACAACACCTGGTGCGTGGCGGGCGCCCAAGACGAGGGCAACGTTTGTGACGTGGCGAGAGGCGTTGCGATGAGCCCCGGAAATGGAACAAGCGGTGTGTGACCAACGAAGGGTGAGGGTCCTGGTGGTGGTTGTTGATAAAATTGAGCAGGATTCGCGAACGGCGAGTAAGCGGACATCGTTTGATGGGGGGTAGATACAGGTGGCGCAGAAGTTGTGGTGGGGTGGTTCAATAGGACTTGGGGGGCGGAAGCAGGTTGGGGGTTGCTCGGAGAAGGTAGTCGTTGTGGTTCAGGGAGCGCGGGACCTGATGGGTACAAATTTTGTTGCTCTTGTTTTCGGGGGTGAGGGGTCCCTGGAACGTGACGTGGCTCCGGTAAATAGGTGGACGCGTGCCCAAGATCAAGATTGATTGTATTTCCCTCATTGATTATTGTGCTGATCCCGAAGCTGCCGGAGGGAGGGTGGCGTGCGTGCGCATGTGTGTCACTCTCATCCTCGCGCTCAAATTGCCGTATACGCTCTCTTGCTTGAGAAACGGCTGCGATAACACTGGCATATCGATCATCGCTCCGCCTCGAGGAATCAGAACTTCGCCGCATCGACAACCGAACACGGTCTGATGAAATTGGGTAAAGTGAGTGGCTGGAAAACGATGATAAGGCAAAAGGTGCGCACTCTGAGGACGTCCAGGAGACTGTCTTCCTAGGTGTGAGGTTGTTGCACGACGGAGGAGAATTGGTCGAGGTGGTACAGCGTGACGATGGTTTGGGTGGTGCAGGGGGGGATGACGGTGATGTACATCTTCAGGAGCGGCGTCGTGGGACATTCCGCGTGATTCTTCGGAAAATTGGAGGTGCGACGATCTATGACGAGGCAAGTTGGTGTAGCGCGTGGAAACAAGAAGAAATTTGACGGCCTAGGGAGAGGCAATGGCCCCCAAGGCCGGGTCTGAAAGTTGTTGTATTAGAGATGAGGACGACGAGGAGACTTATAATGAACGCGGGCACCTTGAAAGTACTGCGAAGGTCCTGCCCCAGCCGGTCCGAGCATGCCCTAACCGTGAGGCAGGGAGGCACTTCCTCGGAGCGACCTAGAAATGGGACAGAACAATACAAAGCGGGAAGAAGAAGTGGGATGGACGTAGGGCAGACAAGTGGGGACGAGTTTGAGAGGGAAAAGAGCGACGTCGTCTCATACGCTGAGAACACAACACAAAGAGTGGCGTGCGAACCGAGTTTGACCGCCGCCCGTCCGTCAAAACCCAAATAAGCGTGCTAACATGACAACACTTTTGTTGCTCCTATTTTCTTGCGAGACCCATTCGTACACAATGGGCTGATGCCTTGAGGTTGATTTCGGCTATACTCCTGAGTGATAACATCAAGAATAATAATATAATGGCTCACCAGAGAAACGCGACTGAGGGTCAAGGTGGCGGGAATGGACAGCCATATTCGGCAGCGGTAACCCCGACCGATGATGGCAAGCTCCGTCAGCAAGCTCGTTAAGGCAAAGGGCGGTGATTCAGGCACGACACGTATAAAACGGTCCGGCCGGTGCCAAAAAATGATGACAATTCCCTGTTCTCTTATCCTCTGTCCACGGAATCAGCTCATCCAAGAGATGAGAGATGACCCGATCACGAACGGGAATTGTGACAGACAAAGGCGATACCAAGAGCGCACAGTCATCCATCGGAACGAGAATGTAAACAGGCGTGCGACCATTCTGGGACAGTAGCCCGCCGATGCTTTGTGCTCCCTTGGACTAATCAGGTATAATTCAACGAATTCGCTTCAAGGCGCGAACGCATTGGCTCGGCGCGAAGAAGGAAATTTGGTCATGGGGTCTAAAGGCGAGACGATTCTAGTCAGGACCTCAGGCCTCAGGCCTCAGGAGAGCTATTGCTAGGCTCTTCTCACCTCATCGCTCATCCTTTCATCCTCGCGTTGCTTCGTAGGACATGGCTTAGACCGCAACACATGCGTCACTGTATTGCGATCAGTAGACTGCGGGACTGATAGGGGGGCCATACGTACTAGGTCTAAATTATGCCGGAGCGTATTGCATACAAGGGCGCAATTCAATGGTCAGGAGGTCTGGTGGATACATGTTGACACTTGGCTATTCATTGACCGGTTCGACGCGTACCATCACAGACAGGGTAAGGGAACCAGTAGATACATTCATGGACTCTCCGAAGTGCTATGCCTTAAGCAAATGCCCCACAAAGGCAGCACTAGATTAAGGCACGAGAGACGTGCGGGTGTGAGGTGGCTCGGCAGCCAGTATTGGTCATGTCATAGTGAGGGCATCATTCGGAACGGATAGGGGAAGAGCAGTCTGAAGGGATGCACTGCGCAAACGATGGTCGTTGTCCAAGGGTGTTCCGGTGAGGCGTTGCAAGGGCACGCTCAGACATCCTTGCCTCGTGCTGACCGCGGGGCACAGAGAGGGGGATCCTCGTTATTCCCATGGTCATGTGACCGGTCGTATGGGTCACGTGAGGATACCTTCCAACCGAACCGACATCCGAAACGAGGTTGAGACCTGCGCCTACTCCACCTCTCCATCCACCATCAAAACGGGTGACATCCCTGGGACGTGCTCTTGTGACGAGTAGTGCCTTATGACGAGAGGACTGGGGACACCTCGGTCTGGCGGGGTCTTTCGAGAACATTCCTTGCTCGAGTTTGTTCGAAGTAGCGCTGATGGATGGCGCGGCGAGACACGGAAGACATCTTGGACCGAGCCAAGGTAACTTCTATCTTCTCTGCGTTCATGACGTGCCAAATGGCGGAGTGGAAAAAATAACACCAGTTGCGCATTCAGAAGACCCACTTTGTCACGGTGAGCGTACGCCTTTGATCTTCCACATCCTCACTCGTCAATGCCCCTGGCCGTGCCTCTATCAGGCAGGTTTGTCGTATTTTTAGGTTTCTTTGGCCCCTGTAGCGTTTACGACATGGATGTGCACATATTCCACCGTGAAGAGCGAGGGCTTGTCCGAAGAAGCCGCGTCCTCTACCATAATGGTCTCCTCAAACCTGGCCTATGGCCACGGCTTATCGACATCACAGGCGGGAGGCAAGCATCATATTCTCTCGACTAGTAGTAAGTGGGGCTACCACGAGGCGTCGTCGAATGGGATGTGCAACCGCCGGCCGGAAGTGAGATGGTATATCCCAGGATAGAACCATTACGTCTCCAATGGGCGATAACCCCGGCTGACTTTAAGGGGGTCCATATTGCCGCAACGGCAACGGATAAACACAGCCATGACACAAGTGAAGAGGGAACGATGATGCAATCCCACGGGTTCGACTTTCCGCAAACGACGCGATAAGCTGACATGCGTTCCACAGAATTCACAGCTCGGCTTTGATGGATACCCGGCACAGGCTCCTCGTGTAGGCAGCATGACGCCCACTCGAAGGCTGCATAAGCCAGAGGCTAGACCACCTATTACGAGACAGCCGGAGACCCCTTATCTCTCAAGTGAGGAGACATACCTGCGGTAGCTCTCGTGAACGCAGGCGCAGGCGCGTGGCTGATGTTTTGTTTTTCTAAAATGTATCACAGGGTGACCAGGCTTCACGGGCGTCAATCATTGACGTCTTTTAGGGGAAGAAGCACTATCACAGCAGCTCCGCCTGGGGAGCTCCTGGGGGTGACGCAGCGACGAGAAGCACTCTAGCACGCAGGCACATGAGAACTGAGAACGAAACCTCCACCCAGTTGCGAGGCGCAAACGGCAGCGCTCCTATCTCAGATTCTGCACGCGTCAAATGTGGGAGTTGTGGAAGAGGACGGTCTTGGTAAACTCTACCCCTTCCCCGCCTGTGATAGCGGTTGTTATTATTGTCACAAGGTAAGGTTCAGAAGAGGAGGGAACGAGAATGTGGAGACTAGAGATCAAGAACCTTGTATAACAGGAGCTATGTTAGTATGATGGGCGTAGACGCGAGCCTGAAAGAGTGGCGCGGAATAGGACAAGCGGGTATGGAATATACCGTATTGTTAATATCGTCACGGTAGATGCCTGATGGTAGTCGAGTTGGAGCCCTGTTAGTAGGACGAGTCCGAGCAGCCGAACGACACGTCAACAGATAAGACGGATGACGTGTCTCATGAAACTCAGCCAAACCACTGGCAAGTCAGCTCGGTGATGGGCACCTGGAAGTTGGCATCGATCAACAGATGACGGCAGTCGCACACCCTTATCTCCTTCTCACATGTTCCACAAACATTTTGAAGAACTAGTGAGACAGTTCGCCGGCCGTTTCCTTTTTGCCCACTGCTTTGGTTCTCGCTTCATAGTTCGCGCGCGGCACAGCTCCGACTGTCTGATAACATACTACCTACCTGCCACAGGGCGCACCCCTTATCCAAATCTTATTGGCGGCGGCGGCGTGCCTCGCGGCGTTCAAATCACTCAACCCATCAAAAATCAAAGCACGTGGTTCCGAGAGAAAATCCACCATCTCTGCAACTACGGTAACGCCACCCACCCGCCATCGGCCGTATCACCCGATCCCAAACACTTGGACCATGCTAAACTCTGAACCGTATTTTGTGCATGGATGTGGCGACCACCAAGCGATCATGTGTGTGTTCGTTTTTTCCATTCGCACCTCAACCGGCACGCTCTCTCCGACACGGTTTCCGATCACTGAGGGGTGAGTGAGGGGGGGAACACAACACCCAACAATGATAACACAGAGAAGACGTCTGCGGCGTAGTAGCGCCGCGCGCGCGCTATGACATGCGCCACCCACGTACCACGTTGATGGTCATATCATTCGTGGGTTCGAAAAGGATGTTGCTGTACAGCATCCGACGTGTACCACTCGCTTCGCGTTCCAACGTGTGAGGCACACAGCAGTCTTTTAAGCCGCAACGGGTGGAAAAGACAACGAGGAGATGACATCACATCCGCATCCGCTGCATGACGCGCGAGCGACGAGAGAAGGATTCGCCATTCGTCATAGTAGGCGGCTTCTGGGATGTTCCGTTATAGGAGCCGCGAGGGGGCGTGGGCGTGCAGTTGGGGCAACGCAAGGCGAGAAGTTGATCGTAGCGCGGGGCACCGATGATGATGATACCATCGACTAGACCATTAACGTCCATGCGACTGTGAAACGCGCTGAGAACTAGCGCTTGTTCAAATGAGAATAGGGGGGAAAGCCCCTATGAATCAATAATGAAATCAACAATAGGAAAACTGTTCACGAACGTCCAAGTCTGTGGCACTCCAGTAGGAGGCCCGAGGATGCCTCGGCAGCCGGTATAGCTAACATGTCGTCATACATTCCTTGTTGGGGGAGAGCATGAAGCGCCCAAGGTGTAGGGATCCCTCCAGTTGTTGACGGTTGACAACGAAAGTTTTGAAAAGACAAAAGGGCACGAGGCAAGAAGTTTAGCCGAGCGACTCGGACGATTTCCTATTTTGCACCACCGAGCCGCGGCACGGACCATATTACGAGAACGAGAAAAAAAAATAGAACAACTTGAAACAGAGATACAGTACTTTACTGCACGAGTGAAAACAAAGTAAAAAAACTTCAAATTTCGCGTGGCTCGGTAGGTGCACTACCTATTACGCGTGGTTGGGTTGGGCTTGGCACAGCTTTCGGCCCACGGATCATACGTACAGTCACAGGCGCGACGCAAGGCAAAAAAAAAAACGATGCGTCTCAAAAACACCAACTCCACGACACGTGGTCATCAGCACCACCAACTGATTGTGATCGCACTGTTGGGCTCTGTACAACGTGGATCATGATGCCGCGTTTTATTGCAGCGCCATGATATAGCGCATATGGGCGGATCGCAGCACGATCCACGTTGGCATACTAGTATTACATTGCCTCGGCTCTAGCGACGATGACCAAGATGTACTTGGGAACGATCCATACAGTAGCTCTTTGTCACCCCGGACCAAGACATGAACAGTAGTCAAGTCATAGTCATCCATGCTCCAGCCGACGGTCGTTCCACCCGCTCCACCCGTTCCACTCGCCTCGGCTCCAAGTCAGTTAGTTGTGCCCGAGAGCGCAGCGCACCACCAAAGGCTCCGCAATCCGTGTCTGTATGTATGGCTTGGAAAGGATACATGATTCGACGAGTGAAGTGATGGTCCGGTCGGGCGCGCAACAAGTCTCGTATCCATTCTCTGGATGGCGGTTCACACGATGCTGCTCGGCTGTCTGAATCAAGACATGTCTGTTCCACGCCTGTCAGCTCAGTCTGATGTGCTCGAGAACGCATCGCACCACCGACGACTCCGTAATCCATGTCTGAATGTATGGCTGGGAAAGGATACATGATTCGACGAGTGGAGTGATGGTCCGGTCGGGCACGCAAAGCCTTTGTATCCGAGGCGGTTCAAACGTCGCTACTCGGCTGTCTGAATTAAGGCATGTCTGCACCGCGAGAGCGTTCCCCTTCATAGCGAGAGCAACCTGAATGGGGGCGTGCCATACCTGTTCCGAGTGGCGAATGGCTCGCAAGGAGATAGACAGGCTGCGCTTCCACCTCTCTTGGCTTTGAGGGGTTTGTACACCCATACAGCAGCACGATACGCATGGCTATGTGACGCGGTTCAAAAATAGCGAATACCTGTCCAGGGGCCTGTCCAGGGGTTCAAGGGGCACACGCCATCATAATTTCGGCCGGAAAAACCGAGCGGTCAGTCGGCGCTCGACTCTGACAAGTCCGTCAGGAGAGTGGACATTTTACTGTTTTCGAGGACCAGGTTAAGCGTTCAGTGCATGTAGCCAGCCGCGCACACGATCCGCATCATCCGCTCCATCATCCAGAGATGTTCCCGATTGCTCGGAAAGACAACAGGCTGACGGCTGTAAACGGGCGAGCGGAGAGGTAACGGAGTTGTGTCAGGACCAGGCTGTGCTGAGTCGCAGGGTTACCCAGGTACCTGTAGAGGGGGTCTTGCTGATCCAACCTCTCGGGATTGATGGAGTGGTCATTTGGTCAGCGGAAAGGGAGAGGGGATTTCCTGGACGCTTTGTAGCTGGAGCACAACCGGGACCCCCTGAGCGTCCGCGGCGGTCCCAAACCCACGGACATGATCGCCGTCAAGCAGTCGGGGGCAAGACGGCCGTCACGGTACTAGTACCTCCAGCAAATTGAGCGCGAAGTCGGGGAACCGTTCGTCCGCGAGTCTCCCCGCATGCAAGAAGAAAGAGATCGTGTGCAGAATGCGGGGCGAAGCGAGCCGACCGTAGTTCTGCAATTACCGCGGACGCGATGTTTGGGCCCGCCGCCGCCAAAGAGGAAGCCAAGGGGAGCGGAAATCTGCGAGTGTACTTTATGGGGATACGTCCAGAAACGGGAAGCTCCGTATTTGATGGGCTGTATTACGGCATCATGTAAACAGGCTAGCTGCGAGACACCCATCATTTGTTAAGTTCGCAGCGCTGCGGACTAACGGTCGTTGTCAAATGGCGGGGAATCAAAAGATAATCAAAAGATCCCCTCCGATTCATTGTCGCATTCTAGTTAATCAATTAAGGCAACTGGTATCACGTTGCGCGCAACAATGTGTCCATAGCACAATGACGACGGTTGAAAGCCCCGGGAGGTGGTTCGCATAGCAATGCGGTGCTGGTTTCAGGGTGGGTAACAAGTGGGAGAAAAAGGTACAGTACAGTAAGAGGGAAAGTGGTACCACGTGATCGCAAAGGAACCCTAACTCTACTTGTCGCCTGTCGCTTTGGGGAATGTGAATTGGTGCCCCAAATTTTTCTTCTCAGGCCTGAAACGCTCATTGGGTTCTGCGGACGTGGCTGTGAATTGCGCTTAGTGCTGTCCATTGTTGCGGCCGCAAGACCAACTAAGCTGCGGTCTGTCAAAGTCTGACGGCAACGTAGCAGTAGGTCCCTGGCCGCTGGACACTTGGAGTTGCTGAACATAGGGACAAGGCTGATTGGGACATACGTGGCAATACTGAGCAATTAATGGTACGGCCCGTCCATGCATGCTAAATGGAATTCCAAGCATCTCATGATTGAATTAGTACGTCGTCCATAAAAGGCAGGAATTAGGGTCGGGTCGGTTGCCGAAATCGTCGATGTGGCGGCCTTCGAGCGAGCGACGTGCCGTGGCTGCCGAAGTGTGGAGCTCTGGGGAAGCGCGCATCCGTCGTTTTCCTAGGATCCCTGGGCCTGGGGGGTATCTTTCCGCCGCTGACTCGGTCGTTTGGGAAAGGGTCCACGTGAAACGTATTCAGTACGCGAGACGTTATCGTAAGATGAGGTTGGGGGAGGGGCGGGCAGAACCGTAAGAGGATCACATTCGCAAAAGGAGGAGTCATCATGCGTCAGCCAAGGAGAGCGCTATTAGGCTTTCTCGAAGGGGAAAGGGGCGGAGTCGGGCTGTGCGGTGCGATAGCAGTGGGCGACGGGTCGGAGAGAATGGCCATTGTTGTGCAGAGAAGAGAAGGTATACTGTTTAAGGAGAAGAAAAAATAGCACCAATTTCCCATCAAATTGACCGGGAACGGGGATGAAGGACTAATATGGTGAGGGCTCCCTCCGGGGGAAGGAAGGGGATGTAAATCCGACGGGATTGAAACGCCCAAAACGAAAGCATGGTCCGCACATGGGTAAAGGGAGCACAGCCGTCCGACCACTGCCAGGTGAGATCGAATCGAGCAATGAGAATCTTGGCTTGGGACTAATGATTCGGCGTTTCCCCGGCTAGCGGCGATGGTCGAACCGCGCCTTATTATTGGTTGTTGGTGTTTCCCCACCCACTGTTTCCCTCTACGCACTCTAGCAACCGAGTCCGGTCCCTTTCCCTTATAGAGTAGAATCTCCTGTGCACCCGTCAAACTATTTAACTACCCCTCATCCCTCTCCTAGTCTGTTCTTCGTCGTCCCTTCTCAAATAGACACTCCTCCGTCCGCCTATATAATCCCCTTTCTCACTCCACTTTCACGCATCCACAACCACCCCCGCATACATTCAACATGTCTAAACAGCGTCGCGCCCATTTCAACCCAGACCCCGTCGCGTCGGTTCGCTCCATCCCATCCCCCGCGTCCTCAACCTCCTCGCTCAACCCGTCGCCTGGTCCGTCAACACCACCTCCCCTCCCCGACGTCGCGTTCTCGCCAGCGCACTCCTCGTCCCTCTCGCCTTATCCCGCCCCGCCCCATCCCCGT
>QFFA01000417.1:22070-41838 GCA_003316565.1 Russula foetens
GCACTCATTGCACCCAACCTCCAGTACGACGTGCGTTTCGTTCCCACCCAGTCCAACCCACAACTCTCGCCGGCCATCCTTGCGACGCCCGCCTCTAGCCCACCACTGGCCGGTTTGGGACTTCGTGTGGGCGATCTCCCGTGGTTGTTCAATGTCACTCCCGACGCCGGCCTCTCGCCTGGGAAAGCCTACGTCACAGTTCAGGACGTCTTGCTCTCCATCCACTATCACCTCCGCACCGCTGTGAGGGGCCCTGAGTATGACGCCATGAGCAAGTCGAGGAAGGCGGAAATCTTCCGGGAATTCGAGCGTCGCGTTGGCTCGGACCCAGTTCAGCGCGGGAAGGGGCTCCGACGGATCGACTTCCTGAATGGGCGCCATCGTGCCCAGGGGCTCGTCCGTGCTCATTCCAAGGACAGTGTGTGGGACGTTGTCATCCACTAAATGATTCCGCCCGACCATCCCCATCATTCGAAGAGAGTAAAAAGAAGTGTATTATTCGTATTTGCTGACAAGAACCAGGTGCAAGGCCTGGCCAAGTATTGTACAACACCCTATCCGCATCATTTCACCCCGCCGCCATCATAATTCCATCGCATCAATCTCGTCATTCGCTCTCCATCCATTCCCCCGACCCTCTCCCCTCTTCTCTTCTCGCGCCAGACCGTTTTCTTGTCGTGACCATGGACGCATACCCTTCATAATTTGACTTTTCTATTCGTAACACTATTCGGTTATCTATGCTTTCTCATCCTCGCCTCTTTCCATACCTACCCCCCACTCCGCCTTCATCGGCATAAGAATAGTCTACGTCCCCTTTTTTAGACCGTGTTCGCTTCGCGCGTCCATACTTACTACTTTGTTGTCTTCCCTTTGGGTTTGGGATATTGTTACGGGTCACATTAAAGAGCAAAACACTTAAACATACATTCAGATACCAATCTCGGGGTTGTAGTTCTAATTCATTGTTGCACGAAGTCTTTTGGGGTTTCTCCCACAAACACCCACGGCCGTGGAAAATTCAACGTGTCTTGTCTTGTCTTGTCTTGTCTTGGCGATCAGGAAGTGTCCCTACTAAATTTAGAACGCTAGTGGGCGGTCCGGATGACCCGCTTTCTTTCACGCACACGCACGCGATGCCTGTTGTGAGAGAAGCTAGGGAACAAACTTACCTTTGCTCATTACGCTACAGACGCTACAGTCTTACTCCCTGGACACGTACGAACGAATGGAATCAGTTGGGTCTTTTCGGGTGCCCGTAGCATAATCCCCCGTTGTTTCCCGCCACTGCCATCATGATATCCGAGTGGTATCTCAGCAGCACGTTGTAAGCAAAGATCACGTAAACCAGGCCGTGATCATCTCATCTCTCATCTCAAACACGGCCGAGTCGCCAAGTCCCCAGCGCTATCCCCTATCATTCTCCTAGGCTCCCAGGCTTTTTCGCAAATATCCTGGCTCTTGACGTTCGCACGCGCTCAATTTGGGGGGGCGCAGCATCCACGTATCGTTACAGTAGGTGTTTACGATTGCTGATGGATCTGAGCAGAAATTTTTTTACTTGGTTTCTTTTTACAGATGGAGTGGTGGGTCCAGACCGTAATATAACTTACCAACTTACCTTTTAGGATCAGTTGGCACCTTGCTTATGTTCGGTCATGTTAACTACGCCTTAACCGGCGTGAACGCGGTAGAAGGGGATATTGGTCTGGTTCGTCACATGGATATATCCAGTAAGTATTTGATGGTCTTGATGGCTACGACGACAGGTGGCGCAGCGGCACATATATCATGGTGTAAACGAACGGATCGCAGCGATTTTCGTTCCGGTCCTTCAGCCGTCGCGTCAGCACGCACCCAGCATCGGATGACCGAGAACTGAGAAGAGATACAAGGCACGGCTGACTTTTCCCCTTTTCGTTGGTTGCATTTTACTAAACACTGCACCCTGTTACTCTTCTGAAAAAACGAATGTTTGCATCGCTTTCCATATTGGCGAGGCTCGGCGTCTAGTTTTCCATCCCCCCAAAAATGGGGTAGCGAGTCGACATGTGACACACACCGGTTGTTCCGACTTGTGGCACTCCCTCCGCCCCTCTCTAAACCCAGCTTGCGGCGCAGTGGGCGTCATACTTGTGGGAAGGTACCCGTTCAACCCGTGTGAACCATGTGGTCAGAAGCGGATGGACGAGTTGATCGGTCCTGGTCGCGAAAGGAAAGGAAAGTGCCCAAGGCCAGGCGTTTTCCGGAAGTCGACCTTGGTTTTGTCTTGTTTCGGTCCGTCTTAGGAATGGGTTCCTACCTCATAACTAACTACACAGGTTCGCGCGCCTTTCTTCCTGCTTCGAAGATCCGGCCCTCTGCTTCTCCGAATCGAATCGGGTTGCGCGCCTTTTTGGTTTCTGGGTTTCTGCGGCTTCCAGACCCACGTGAACGTTCAACCGTCAAAGAAAGATCAACCCTTCATTTTCATATTTTCATATCCCACTTTCCAGAGCCGTAATTACCGAACGTGGATCTACGATAGCTCTGTGGTCAGGTATGACTCGAGTTATTGTTTCTAGAAACCTTCATCTGGACTTGGGAACTGAGGCTTCGCGGATACAATGCATTAACTCCTCCCGTTTCCGGGCTTGGTTCGCGCACCACATTATATCCTTATTGTTTCTATTTGAGATACTTTGGGTTTCGCTTTGTGCCCCCCGCTTTTTCCCGGATTATAGCGTCCCTTTCCAGGATGTTAGGACTTTCCAAAATGGCTCTTGGAGCGATCACGTCCGTGCATCCGTGGCCAATTTCCGAGTCAGTTGACCAGGTTGCGTACGTACCTTTGCACAATGACTGTCCTGGGATGTCCCATGATCGTTCGCCGATTCTCTCAAGGCCCTACCCTCGGAGCCCATAAGGCACGCGGGGTGTCCACGCACATGCAATTTCTCATTCAGTACAGCCTGTGAGTAGCATGCGGTCCCGCCCATGAACAGCCTTTTGTGCACAGCCATACATGACAGGCCCATAACTCGACAGGCGCTCAAGGTTGTGGCTTTTGGGAAAACAAGGCCGCACTGCCCTCTCCAGCAGGTAGAGCCTCCTTACAGAGATCATTTGCCAAAGATTCCGTATATTCAATCCTGTTGGAGTGCTTCAGAAGCACATGTATATCACGGTACATGCTGTACAATACTGTTTATGCGACATCAATTTTATTGCATCCCAGCAGTTTTGTTTCGCAGATATTTGAAATTGGCCGGTTTTCGGGGAGCAGTTCTCGGCAAGCGGCCTTTCATTTTGCGCGCTTGTGTTGGCTATGGGGTTTTGGCACTGTTCATCCTCACGATCGATTGTCCACGCACGGCTGCGTTGTTACAATAGGAGAGGGTACAGCTTGAATTACCGAAATATGCCGGTCGGCCAGGAGAATGCACTTCTTTTTTTTTTTTCACTGTCATTGTGTGCGAGCCGTACCTTGAGCAACGCCCGGTAGAGCTGCGGAGGGGCCTCTCCGGGGCCGGACGCGAAGCGATTCTCAAGCGCCTACGCAACGGGGGGACAATGGGTGTTGGGGTTTCCCTGGAAGCTGGTCGCTCATACCCGCAGTCGCACTACTTGGATATGCCCCGGGGAAATGCGAACAAAAAGGAAGTCACCACCCCGTTGGCACTTTCCACGGCATTATTGTTGATGCATACAGTACAGTTACGGGTACAATACGTTTAAGCGCGTTTGGCCGTTGATGAGATGCGTCGACGTCGTCCAATCAACGGTGATCTCCCGCTGATCGCGTAACTGTGAATTATAGGAGTACTCCTGTTGAATCACTGTTCGCTGGCATGGCCCCGGTTACCGTGCTGTATCGAAGATCATGATAGCCCCAACACTGGTGGTGTACAATAGCCGCAGCTATCACCCTTGACCCGGGTTACGTGATTGCCGCCAAGCGCACTGGGGGCCGTGATGGAAACGGAAAAATCCGCGAAGATCGTGAAAGCGCTAAAGCGCTAAAGTAGCACACACACACAGTTCCCCCGGCCCGGATATACCGATACGTGGCGCGGGTCCGCCTTCGTTCCGTAGCCGCTCTCGTGGCTTTTCCCACCACATGTCCATGTTTACACAGCCTCGACTTGGACGTCAAAAGTCCAAGGGGCTGTGCTCAAATCGAAAAAATAAATCCGTCACCTGCCAAGCAACGTCTCATTCATAGGACGGATCCACACAGTGCTATGATAGCAGTGCAAGTCATCCGCACGATGCGCCGTCCAACTGTTATTCAAACGTTCAATCGCCATCGTAACGAATTTTCTGGGGCTTTGCGGCCGAATAAGGCAAAAGTGCTTTTTCCTGCCAAGGGCCCAGGGGGCTTTTTTTCCTTTCCCACTCAGTTTGCTGCTGGCCTCCCCGCAGATCCAGTGCTAGCCGGCTGTTGTCCGTTTCCACACGGCCAAGTTTCGCTGCCTCTACGCTCGAAAAGAAAACGGTTTTTGCTCAGGGTCTGTCAGGGCCCGGCTGGTATAGGCTAGGGTGTATTTGTGTTTCACCTCCGACGAAATTTCACCGTCAATTGCCAATGAACCAGTGAAACCCTCCCTTCTTTCAGGAAAGTAGACTAACACCGCAATAGTATTGTTATACCCAAGGACCTTGCACCTTTGCAATATCGTTTTAGGCGGGCGCAGGGTGACTGACATGCTCCGGGAATCCCCTGAAACGCTTGGAGCCTATCTTGGATCAACTTTGTCTCGCTTTTTCGACAGACAAAGAATTTGTCGGGCGGTGGGGCTCCTAGTCCGATACGTAACCTAGTAGATGCATATGGCGAGTCATGCATGTGTGTCGCAGGTACGGTGGAATCCGCGATCGGAGAATCGCACTCTAGACAAACCTGGCAGCTTGGTGAGTGTAGTGTTCCATGTGCAGTTCCATGTGCATTCTGGCCTTTCTGGATAGAAGACCGTATTTGAAACTTCGGGGCCCCGGAAACGCCGCCGTACTTGCGTCGCCAGAAGGAAGCCTCACTTACTGATTTTGCTCTGAAATTAGATCGCGCTGCCTTCATGCAATGCTTGTACTCACTGTATTTGTCCCGACACCGACGCCAACACTTGAGAGGGTTCCTGATTCGGCATCCCGTTTACTTCGGCCTACGCCATCAGCACATCTTAGGCCTCCACGCTGTTCCCGACCGATGGAAGACCAACTGACAGCATCAGAAGAGGAAAGCCAAGGAGGTGAAGGTCTAGCCCTCGACGTCCATGGTGCACGGCATCGCATTAACGGCAGGAAATTTTCACAATTGATATTTGTAGCGTCCGCGCTGTACTCAATTGAATATAGCAAAATCAAATGCACTCTGGAACCGAGGGCACCTTCGAACCACTAGAGACCCCTCGTTCCTTGTAACACTAACCCCCTTCCCTCCACTTTTTTTTATCTTTCTTGATCTGGCTGTGGTGGTGCCCTTCCAGGTCGGAGTAGTACGGCTCCTGAAGGGGATGATCTGATGGCAGTTCTTCTTTCCCATCTAGCCCTCTGCCCTAGCCAGCTTAATCAAGTACCTCTTGACGGCCCCATCGGCCTCTCAGAAGTGATTGAGGGGACAAAGTGCGGCAACTACCAATGTACGCTGATACGACTGCAGCCGCCGCTCCACCTCGGAGATTCAATGGCCTGCACAGCGACCGTTTCGGGCTGTGCATATCTCTCTAATAGACCCTTATCCAGTCCCTTCGGAGTCTGTGCTTTCCCTCCTCACTCTCGCCTAGAAATATATTGTGTGAGATTCAGTACTGCAGGCCCATGTTTCAATCGCTAGACCCCATCAATTGCGTGCTTAGTGAGTGTCAAGAAGAACCAAGTGTCTTCGATTGCATCCGGAGCAGGACATATTGCAACACAGTGCAGTATGGCAGTGCTCGACTTGAGACTGCCGGGTGAGGGGCCACATACTGCAGTGAACTGCCATTCCTTTATCCCCGAGGTGTAGTACAGTGGGTTTCACCTCTTTGCCCCGTGCCCATGCGCTAAATTTGTTCCATCCGGTACGTGTGCTCCCGTGCCACCCACCCTCATTAAGCAATGCGCGTTCCCTGGGAAATTTCATAGGCGCGCCTCCCACGCCCCACTCCAACCCCTTCGACTATTTTCGATCTTTGCGTTCAATTCTTTTTCATTTCCTCCGGAATGACTCGATCTGGGTGTCCACCCCTTGATTTCCCTTTACTTACTCCATAAAAGGGTGCAAGGGAAAGGATCAATGATCAGAAATCAAACGAGACCCGTGACTCTTGCCTGGAGGAGGCTGTCAAAGCTCGATATGGCCAGATCTCTCTCCCCTTTCCATTCAATGATCGGTGTGTGTTTCCAATCCGCCTTTTCTTTTTGGCGTTCCTCGAGACAGGACATTGCGCACGGGAGTACGGGAGGTGGTGCAACTAAGGTACTGTACATGTATCACGTATCAATCCTGATGTGATCATGACGGCTTCCACCTGCGTGTATGCGGAGTAATTTCGCGAAGGATGGCCGATTCTTTCTCCCTCCTAAGCCGACGAGCCCGGAGCAGCCACATACCACGCATATAGTCACCTTCGGGGGCTATACAGTACAGTATCTGTCAGCACGTACCATAGCTGATCTACCTTGGTGCCATGCGATCCGGGCCGGGAGGCCATTTCACTACCGAGATCCCCATCTGGTTCAAGGATTCGAAGCATGGCGGGAGAAAGACTTTCCGTTCCGCAGCCAACGAGGTACGTTGCGTGCGGTACCGAGCGTTGCCTAAGCCTAGACTTGTGTTAGCTATGTCCATGTGTCTCCACGTGGACAGATGCTCAGTGCACACGTTGCGACAAGTGGCCAAAGATTGTGCACGCACATCATACAAGCTCGAGCCTGCCACTGCTGGAACGTTGGGCGCAAACTGGGCGCAGCGATTTTTGATGTCGGGCGTAAACTGGGCGCAACGATCATTTCTAAGCCTTAATTAATTGTACATCCGTCCCTTAACTGACTCCTGACTCAGACATGGAAATGGGCATAATTACTATTACGACTCTGGCATCCGGCTGCATTGTACATCGATGGCTGTTTATGCGCGGCGCAACCCCACAAAAAGAGAAGGAACAAAGTGCTCTTGGTTGAAGACAAATGATCCATACCAGCGTTACAGTCGTAGTCCGCGCTGGCGTGCATGTTGCATATCACCATATTAGAGGTTGTGATCATTGTCTATAAACCTTCACACATCCCCGAAATTTACTTTCAGGATAAACGGTCGCATTGCTGAAGTGCGAACATATTCTTCATCCTGAAATCGTTGTACGCACCCTGCCACCAGCCGATCGCTTCGGCAAACATCCCACCGTCCTTTTGCTTCGCCTTGTTAATCGAGCGCTCCAGGCGCACGCCATCGATGATCTCCTTGCCGTCTTTGGGGAACGGCTTTGGCCACGTGTAATGTACGATGCGTATCTGATCGCGCAAGGCATTCCAGAGCACGGGGCTGCGCTCGTGAATAGCCAGGTTCGCGTTGTACATGTACGGCAGGCGCACGGCGTCTGCGCCAAAGTACAAGTTCAGGAACGCCTGCTCGGCCTGGTCGGGTGGGAACCGCGCGTCGTGTATGCGCGCGAGCATGCTCTCGTACGTCGTCTGGTTCGGATGGATCACGAGCACGCCGGCGTTGAAGGCGAGCTTGAAGCCCGAGTCGAACACGTCCGGGACGGCGGCGAACGGGAAGGGCAGGTCGAAGAGCTCGTCAAAGTTTTGTCGCGCGAGGGCGTCCGAATCGACGTAGATCACGCGGTTGATCCCGAGGAGGTTGTCGAGCGACCAGAGGTGCAGCTTGGTGTATTGATCGACGAAGCGGTAGCCGATCCCTGCGCCGTCGTGGGGTGGCGGGATGCGCTCGACCTCGAGGAGCTCCCATCCTGCTACGCGCACGATGCAGAGCGCGCGGGCGGAGAGACGACCCGTGTGGAAGAGGATGCGGCGGGCATTGGTGCCGACGGTTTGGAGTGAGTGCCCGAGCGTCGCTGCAGGTATGGTGTACATGTCGTTGTAGAGCGTGGAAACTACCGCCCGGGATTCGGGATAAGATGGGAGCGCCGTAGGCGTCCAGGTGGCAAATTCCGATTTCCTGTGGCAAGGGGCGTTGCGGTCAGATCGTGTGGTCCTCATGTAGCGCACCTCGACACATCGCGAAAGCGAAGGGGTACACCAACATGAACGACGAGTACCCACAGCACCTGAAAGTCATCAAGTTGCGTTTTCGTTTCTGGACGATAGCGTTTGAAGAGGAAGAAGACGTTTAAGAGGATCATCAGCACGAAGCCCCTCAATATCCACGTGTCTCTCGTTCGCCTATTGTTAGAGTTTCTTGATGGGTCGAAAGGGCCATTCCATGGGAGGGACATGGTGATGGGGCGTTCTGTGAAGGATTAGACGAGGTTATGGGATGATTAAGAGGGTACAGGATGAACGGGAGGAGAAAGAAAGACGTACTTCCTCTGTGCCATATGTAGCGGCGCAGCATGTCTTTACGGTATCTCACGAATCACGATCATGCGGTCCGCAGCAACGAGTTTTCTCCACTGGCGCCATCCCATGATAAATAAACTTTGATTACCCCGGTCTCCTTCTTGTCAACTTTGCTTTGCAGGTAAGACGTGCCCATTGCAATTGAATGGTTGCCACCTGCCACCGTCACAATCTTAGTCCCAAGATTTCTAAGGAATCCGTGAGAGCAAGGGTGTGACATGGCTTAGCTTAGGGGTGTTATAGATGTAGTGACACGGCCGCGGCAATTAAGAGAAATCCACCACGGATCATCCGTTGGGCATTACATAATCCGATTTTACGTGGCCCAATCACGCCCAAATTCGTGTTGATCATCCACTGATCATCAAAGTGCCGTACTGCAGCTCAAAATCTCAAAATACGATGCAAATATGATTGGAATATGATTATCCCCAATGAGCACCGTCAAGTCGATCTGGTTACCTTTTCTGGAAGGTCCCCAACGATGTCACCATTTCGCGCGCGCGAATCTCTCGGCGAGTCGCGGAAGAATACACCTGTTGACGCGTTGACGATCCGAGTCTGTGGCCATAGTGTTCCCGGAGAGTTGTAGTAGACTGGTGACAGCGTGCCATCATTGCTCACGCATACAACTGTCTCAATTCGCCGCGGCCATCAGCTTATCTCTCTGGGATAGGTGCTCATGATGCGCCACTAGGACAGTGGCACTCAGGCTTGACATCGTTGGCCACGGGCAGTTGTGTTTGTCCCCTATTCAAAAACAGTCAGTCACTAAGCAGGTATGTTTTCTCCTGGTGACATCCAGGTCGTGGGCCAGATATCCATGCTATCTTATTTGTCTACTCCTTTGGTTCATTACTGTGGGCGTTTTCAGATTTGTTTTGTCTGTATCCTATGACTGTATGCCAAGAGATGTTTACGTACATGTGATGTGATCTGCCTACTTTTGCAATTCTTTTTGCGGTGCGGTGGAGCTCGGAAAGAAAATGAATATTCGCATGTGATCACGCCCAAGGACTCGGTATCAATGCTTGGCAGGGGTTCTGGTGACTGGCATATATGGAAAATGTACGAAAGTCAATGAAGATAATCGAGGTAAAGCAGGTAATATGCTTCTCGGCCGTTCTGGCTGAACGGAACGACCGATATTGATATTGAACACGACAGAGGTTTTTGTCTCCTTTAACAGAGTTCTCGTACGCTGTTACCTTGGGTCCTGCCTTGGGTGACAACTATGTGCTGAAGATATGAATACGGGTTCCAACATCTTGGAGACTATGAGGATGAGGAGTGTCGAGTGGCGGTGCAAGCAGGCAACATAGTATGATAAGCCTGAAGGAGCGGAGCAGCCTAAGTTATGAGCGCTATATGAGCCCTAGAATAAGGTTAGGGGCTGTGCCATCCAGTTCCACCGAGTCCGAGAGAGTTGTCCAGCGCCCAACGGGAATATCTCCAAAAATTATCCCTCTACTATCCTTGCGGTACAACCCGCTGCATCGCAGCACACTCTCCGTATCCAGAGCCCGTCTCCAAACTCGTCCGTTCAGTACGACGACCACCAGGGCAATGTCGTTCAAATTGCCAACGTTACCAGATGTCCCTGGAGCGGACCCCTCTCGCGCCGTGCTGGATACATTCAAAGTGGCTATTGCCAAGCGTATCGCGGATGCTCTACCCCCTCTGACAGTTGAGCAAGTCTACCAGGGTGTCGACTACGGCAAGAAGGGCGTCGACTTTACCATCGCGCTCCCCCGCTTCCGTCTGCCAGCTAAAGTCGACGTGCTCGCCAAGACGGTCATCGATCAGGTATGTACAATCCACGAACATATGTTAGCGCTGCTTTAACTTATGAACCCACTGTCGGCCCTGCCTTTTCCCTATTCGATGTCGATCGCGTGTAGTTCCAAGCGGACGATTACGTCGAGTCGGTCACGCATGACAAGGCGTTCTTACATTTCATGCTCAAGACGCCCTCCCTCGTCCGCGCGGTGCTGACGCAGGTCCACGAGCTGACGTACGACACGTCATCCGGCAGCCCCGAGTATGGTTCGAACACGTCCGGGGCGGGCAAGAAGGTCGTGATCGAGTACTCGTCACCGAACATCGCGAAGAGTTTCCACGTTGGCCATCTTCGTTCGACGATCATTGGCGCATTTTTGGCAAATCTGTATAAGGCCTGCGGATGGGAAGTCGTGTCGATGAATTATTTGGGAGATTGGGGCACGCAAGTACGTCTGATCTCAACGTTGTCATATCTCGCTCACACCGGTTTTGACAACCATAGTTCGGCCTAATCGCCGTCGGTTTCGAAAAATACGGTTCGGAAGATGAACTGAAAAAAGACGCGATCAAACATCTGTTTGAAGTCTACGTGAACATCAATAAAGATGCAGAGTCAGATCCGGGTGTCAAGGCTGCGGCTGCGGCCTGGTTCAGGCGTATGGAAGATGGCGACGAAGAAGCACTCAAGAATTGGCGTGTGTGGCGCGAGTTATCGGTGAAGAAGTACGAAGAAGAGTACGACCGATTAAACGTGCATTTCGATGTGTACACCGGTGAGAGCAAGGTCGGGAAGAAGTGGCAGGACTATGCGTTAGAGGGACTGAGTGAGATGGGTTTGATCAGTGACGTGGAAGGCGCGAAACTGGTCGATCTAGAGAAGTGGAAACTCGGGAAGGCAGTGCTGCGTAAAAAGGGTGCGTCCGTACCCCTTCCATCCTATCTCCATCTGACGCCGAGAATGACATAGACGGGACGTCCATATATTTGACTCGTGATATTGGCGGGGCAATCGAACGATACGAGCAACACAAGTTTGACAAGATGATCTATGTCATCTCGTCACAGCAGGATCTACACACAGCGCAATTCATCAAAATGCTACACCTGTTGGAATTCCCCTGGGCATCGAGCGTCGAGCACGTTAACTACGGGCTCGTGCTCGGGATGAGCACGCGCAAAGGGACGGTCGTTTTTCTAGAGCAGATCATTCGTGAGGCGGCAAGTGTGATGCACGAGCAGATGAAGAAGAACCAGGAAAAGTATGCCGCAGTCGAGGATCCGGAACAGACGAGCCTCGAGGTAGGCCTTTCGGGGATTAAAATCCAGGACATGGCCGCCAAGCGGTACGCGACGCTTTCTTTCTCCGCGTGTCTCTCTCACCCAAACCCCCTCGCGTGTGTTCAGGATCAACAACTACAACTTCAATTGGGATCGGATGACGTCCTTCGAGGGCGACACGGGCCCATACCTGCAATACGCGCACGTCCGACTGACCTCGCTGACGCGCAAGAACCCAGAGCTATTGCCGCTACCGCCGCCAGAGCAGATCGCGGCCGAGACGCTCGCGGAGCAACCGGCCGCGCGCGAGATCGCGTTTTTGCTGGGCACGTACCCGGACGTTGTCCGGACGGCGCTGCGCACGCACGAGCCGAGTGGGGTGGTCACGTTCGCGTTCCGGCTCGCGCATGCGATCTCGAGCGCGTGGGAGACCGTCGTGGTGAAGGGAGAGG
This sequence comes from Russula foetens, assembly GCA_003316565.1. Classification (NCBI taxonomy): domain Eukaryota; kingdom Fungi; phylum Basidiomycota; class Agaricomycetes; order Russulales; family Russulaceae; genus Russula; species Russula foetens. Next base: position 34,121 of record QFFA01000417.1, read on the forward strand.
CGGACGTCGAGCGGGCGAGAGCGCGGATGTGGCTTTATTTGTGTGCTAGGGACGTGCTCGGGGCTGCGATGCGCTTGTTGAGCATTCGTCCGTTGGAACGCATGTGAGAATGTTTATGATACAGCCGAAAAAAGGCTACGGGTGGAAGAATGGGGTGATAGATCATTGATAATAGTCTGATAATAGAGACTACATGCACCTATTACCACAGTTCATCAAGAGGGTAGAAAGCGTTCGGCAGTTCTCGAGATGGCCAAGGCACTCATCCTATGTCGTGTTAAGCGCTCCCGTGCCAGTACGGTAAATGTTGCGTAAAGCGCCACCAATTACCCTTCAAGTTATCGTGTCTTAGGCGCCGTCGAAGTATTCCTCCTCGTACCTTCCAGACGGCTACGCCCACCAGCACTCTTCCAATATTCTCTTCTCATGCCCACGGACCAACCCTGGAATGTTTACCGGGAACAACTCTCGTCACTATATCACGGGATTGCATTGTGGGAACCAGAACCTGTGAAGCCTTTTTATGACAAGGTCTCGATTGGCGATGTTGGCTACGTACTCAACGGATTTTTCTATCGCATGTTCAATGTGAAGCTTCCGTGGGACGATCCCTTGAACCAAAAAATTAGCAAGGACCAACCAGAGAATTACAAGGCCATGGATCCAGATCTATTCGCTATCCACACAACACGTTTCAAGAAAGGGGACTACTATTCCCCCGGAGTTGTCAGATACAAAAACACTGAATATAAGCAGGCTCAAGATCCCCGCGAGTAAGTTTTAGTCCCTTCCCGGACAACGAGATTCGACTCACATTCTGTACACCCTCGCAGTGCCGACGGTTTCACTTATGAGTGCAAAGGTCCCGGAGCACTTTTATCTCTACCTCACGACGGTCACCGCGAATTTCTTATGCGTGAAAAGGCATTCGAAGAGTACATACGAGACAATGTAGGCAGCTGGTTTGACTGGTCAAGGTATGAAAAACTGCCCGTCGAGCGGATGGAAGACCTCATTCTCGTCACTGAGTGCACTTTGGTCACTTTGTGGACTGCTGCTGCATTCATTGGCCGCTCTGGAACGGCAAAAATCGCTCTGGTACCCCCATTGCAGGATTTAAGTGGGCAAAGTTTCGAGGTTAGCAACTTTGAGGGAGACGTGGCACACAATTGTAGTTTTTTAGACTCGGTCCGTTTTTTCTTTCGTTTCGTTTAAGCGCACTGCTTCTGATTTTTATTTGATCGTATTAAAAGGATAATCAATCCCGTACCCCGAATCAGTGCATCTTTATCAAGGGCTTCCGCGCAAAGCGTATCATATTCTGGACAAGACCTATCCGGGCTGCAGCAGAACACCTTCCTGACGACCCTGACAACAAGCGTGAGGATGAGATAGAAGTGGCCCGAGTTCAAGATGCTCCAAAAGTAGGCCGTCTTTCTGTAGTGAAGCGATGAGTGAATTATGACGGTTTGATTCTAGTATCGCGATCCGCTCCTCGGAATCTTGGATTATATCACGGAGGTTCGTATATGTGACCGTTTGCATCACGTCTACTTAGCGGGCTCGAAAAGAAATGCCCTGAGGACACCATAGCCATCACTCATGATGACGATCTTCAGCTTGTTAACAATGTGGTGCGTCCAAAATAAAATTTTCGACTTTGTGCCAGCAGTAACGCGCGTGCCTAGGAACCCCTCAGTGCGGATGCAGTAGAGCAGTTTTTGCGTGATAAACAAATCCCTGTGCTCATCGAAAATGGCGGTATATGTCCTGTACCATTCGAAGACATGCAGGAGGGCTGAATGCTACTTTCGACAGTCGCAGTCATACGTGGTCAACACGGCGATATGCCTCAGGTTCGCGATGACCCAAATGCATTTTTCGTGACAGCAAAAAGGGGTGCGGTCTTTTCTTGGGCCTAGGAACATTTGCGATGTACTAATGGTTACCCAAGGGGAAGCGAGCACCCGCCGTCTCGTCATCGGCCTGTAAGCCCGATACGGCAACCCATAAGTCTCTTCCATCCTCGAGTGTGAGCAGAGAACGTACACGCGACACCTTCCCGCGTATTGCTGGAACGGCTTTGCCACCACTGTTCCAAGCGCTCTCGCCATTCGCTGCGAAGGCGCCCCTAACTTCACAGCAGCACAATACAGCGATGGCACCGGAGCCACCAAAATACCCGCGATTCGCTGAGGCGCCCCTACCTTCACAGCAGTCCAATACGGCGATGGCGTCGGAGCCACTACATTTCCCGCGATTCGCTGCGAAGGCGCCCCTAACCTCACGGAAGGGCAGTATGGCGATGGCGCCAGGGTCTATGATGCTTGCTTCCTCGTCATCCCGCAGCGAAGGGTCACTCACGATGACGGTTGCACCCTCAACCTCCTCGCCCGACCTGTCGTCCGATTCGCCAACGCCCCCTCCCCTCCCCGACGTCGCGTTCTCGCCAGCGCACTCCTCGTCCCTCTCGCCTTATCCCGCCTCGCCCCATCCCAGCGTCTACGCCCCGTCACCAAGCCCACAAGCCCACGCCCACCCCTATATCCCACCCCCTCTGAACCCTAACGTATGCCTTCTCCCCGCACTCATTGCGCCCGACCTCCGATACGACGTGCGTTTCGTTCCCACCCCGTCCAACCCACACCTCTCGCCGGCCATCCTTGCGACGCCCGCCTCTAGCCCTCCATTGTCCGCTATGGGACTGCGTGTGGGTAACCTCCCCTGGCTGTTCGACGCCACCCCCAGCGCGGGCCTCTCGCCTGAGATACCCTACGTCACAGTTCAGGACGTCTTGCTCTCCATCCACCTCCACCTCCGCACCGCTGTGAAAGGCCCTGAGTATGATGCCATGAGCAAGTCGAGGAAGGCGGAAATCTTCCGGGAGTTCGAGCGTCGCGTTGACTCAGACCCCGTTCAGCGGGGGAAGGGGCTCCGACGTATCGACTTCTTGAATGGGCGCCATCGTGCCCTGGGACTCGTCCGTTCTCAATCCAAGGACAGGGTGTGGGACGTCGTCATCCATTAAACGATTCCACCCGACCATTCTTATCATTCGAAGAGAGTAGGAAGAAGTGTATTGTTCGTATTTGCTGACAAGAACCAGGTGCAAGGCCTGGCCAAGTATTGTACAACACCCTATCCGCATCATTTCACCCCGCCGCCATCATAATTCCATCGCATCAATCTCATCATTCGCTCTCCATCCGTTCCCCGGCCCCCTCCCTTCTTCTCTTCTCGCGCCAGACCGTTTTCTTGTCGTGACCATGGACGCATACCCTTCATAATTTGACTTTTCTATTCGTAACACTATTCGGTTATCAATGCTTCCTCACCCCCACCTCTTTCCATACATACTCGCCACTCCACCTTCATCGGCATAAGAATAGCCTACGTCCTCTTTCTTTAGATCGCGTTCACTTCACGCGTTCATACTTACTACTTTCTCTTGTTCCCTTTGGGTAACGTGGATCACGAATATCGGAATATGTATGGATATGTATAGATCATGGCCACGTGCTCTTCACATTGAGATAAATCACCGTGCGGCCGAATCCACACAGCGCCTCTAATCACTTTCTAATAATCATCACAAGTGTATGCCGTACTTGCGATTCGTAATGATCACCAGACTCCGAGTCAGTCACGTATCCCTCTTATCTTCTGGAAGGCTATAGCACGCCCACGAGGACACTCTTTCTTCCCATCATGTCAGCAAGTCGACCCTGCGATATATACCGGGAGCAACTCATCCCCCTAGACCACGGACATGCACTGTGGGAACCGAACCCTATGGAGGGTTTCTACGACCAAGTGACTATCGGCGACGTTGGTTACCTAAGCAACGGCCATTTCCATCGGATGTTCAATGTCACGCTTCCATGGGACGATCCCTCGAATCAAAGGCATGGCGTACCACCACGGCCTTACGAACCACTGGATATTGGTCCGTTGCCAAATGTCTGGAAAGGAATTTTGACCAAAGGTCATCATTACTCCCGCAATGTGCATTCGCGCTCCAACTTTTACAATACGGGCGCTCAGACAAGCGGCGAGTGGGTCACAGCCCTGTCCTTGATAGATGGTGTCTCTTGACATTCTTTCAGTGCTGAAGGTTTCACATATAAGTGCAGGGGTCGCGGAGCACTTCTAGCTCTTCCTCATGACGACCACTGCGAGGAAGCCATCCGCAGAGGGGTATTTGAGAAATACGTCCGAGACAACGTGGATGACTGGCTAGAATGGTCGAATACGACAGGACTCGGCGTCGTGCGCATGGAAGACCTTATTCTCGTCTCTGGGTGTACTTTGGTCACGTCGTGGGGTTCCGCCGTGTTTCTCGACCACGGTCTGGAGGAGGCGGCAATTTCTTTGGCGGACGACGCGCTGCCCAACGGCGCGGGGAGATTCGTTTGGGGAAATATCAACAGAGTCGTGCCACATCACAATAGTCGACTCGAATCAGTCCGTTCCCCTGTTTGCGCTTTGTTGCCATGGACTGATTCCGTCGTATCAAAAGGACGACTCATCCCCGACAATGAACCAATGTGTCTTCGTCAAGGGCTTCCGAGCAAAACGCGGCTTTCCCTGGTCTAAACGCATCCGTGCTGCCGCCGAACCCCTTCCCGATGACCCTGAGAACAGTCCTGAGGGCGAAACTCAAGTGACCGGGGTTCCAGACGATCCGGAAGTAAGTCGTCCTCATGTGGTGAATTGATAAAGAGGGATTCATCACGCCTCATTTCAGTATCGCGACCCGCTCATCGGCATTCTGGATTACATCGCCCAGGTTCGTCTACGTGTATTCCCCTTGACTTCAAGTCTACTTAGCGGGTTCCAAAAGAAATGCTCTGAGACCGTCATAGCCATTGTCCATGACGATGATCTTCAGATCATCGAAAACATGGTACGTCCAAGACAAATGTTTGAACTTGATGCTACCAGTAAAACGCGCCCCTAGAAAGCCCTCACTGCGGACTCGGTTGAGCAGTTTTTGCATGAAAATCAACTCCCTGTGCTCATTGATGGTGGTGGTATATCCCCTGTGCCATTTCATGTGAAGTGGGAGGTGCTCAACGCTAGTTTCAACAGTCGCATTTCTACACGATCAAGATGACGATATGTCGAAGCTGCCATCCTCGAAGAAGAGAAGAAGGACTGTATACGAGCCTTCATCAATCAATATTGAAACGATTTGGACTGCGCCACCACCGTACGAAATCTCCTCGCTATTTAATGCCAATGTCCCTGTGCCCCCTCAGTACCACGATACAGCGCATGCACCGGACTCACCACAACCCTTGGTGCTTGCTTCCTCGTCCTCCCATACCGAAACGTTACCTGCACCCTCTTCCCAACACGTTGAGCAAGTAACTACTCCATCAGCCCAATTCGAAATAGAACGGTCGAAGTTCAAGGCACGCGAATTGAATGCAACAAGACATGTGCCTTCGTCATATAGCCCTATTACCACCAATGGCGAGGTGGTCAAATTTTGGGACGTTTATCGGACGCAACTAACGTCTCTACATCATGGAATGGCATTGTGGGAACCAAGACCTGTGAAGGTTCTTTACGACACGGTCTCGATAGGCGATGTTGGTTACGTAAATGAAGGGCTTTTCTATCGCATGTTCAATGTGACTCTGCCATGGAACCATCCCTCAAATACTAGACTTGGTGAACCAGATTGTTACCAGCCTCTGGACTGGGATCCATTCAAAAATATTCGTAAATCGGCCTTGCCCAAAGGCGATTACCACACCCAAAATGTGACCTCACAAGATAACTCAGGTAATATGCAGGCTCAGGAGTCTCGCGAGTGAGTCATTACAGTCTTGTCCCGGATAGCTGGAGTTAGCTGATATTCTTTCAGTGCCGAAGGTGTCACCTATAAATGCAGGGGTTCCGGGGCGCTTCTGTTCCTTCCTAACAATGCCTCCAGCGAAGATATCATCAGCACAAAGGCGTTCGAGGACTACATCCGAGATAATGTGGACAGCTGGTTTGAATGGTCGAGGAATATGGGACTCGGCGTCGAGCACATTGAAGACATTCTTCTCATCTCCGGACGCACTTTAGTCTCGTCGTGGGCTGCCGTTACATTCGCCGATAACACTCAAGAGGCGGAAATTTCTCTGACAGTGCAAGCGCTCCCTAACGGTGGGACAAGTTTCGTTTGGAGCAAGATCTATGGAACCGTTGCCTATCACCACAGCCAGCTTGACCCGGTCTGTCCCTTTGCTTGATTTGCTTGCCTTGCACTAACTCTTCTCCTGCCATCATCAAAAGAACAATCCATCTCCTGAAATGGACCAATGTATCTTTATCAGGGGCTTCCGAGCAAGGCGCGGTTTTTCCTTGATGAAACGCATGCGGGTTGCAGCGGAACCACGTCCTGACGACCACGACAACCACCATTGAGGATGTCATCCAAGTGACTCAAGTTCCAGCTACCTCAAAAGTAAGTAATAGTCTTCCTATTGTGAGAGAATGGGGAGACAAGTATGACGCCTGTTCCTTCAGCATGGTGACCCGCCCGTCGGAATGTTGGATTATCTCACGGAGGTTTTCGCAAGGCAAGCCTCGCAGCCACGCGCGAATGGCCACGACGGAGCGCCTGTCCATGCCACAAGTCTTCCTGTCATTCCCCCTGTCTCATAGCCTTGTTCGGGTCGTTCCTTAATCCATCCCCCTTTCTGTGCGTCTTGTGCGAAGCCAACGCGTTCACTTCCTCTCTCACTTTCTTTCCGATGTTCCTCCGACTGCCAGTGCCTCTACTCAGTACTTACACACTCAACCAAGACGCCCGTAGGTGCTGACATGTATATAAACTCACCTCCTCACTGTAGAGGACAACCAACAATAAGAGGCTTTAGTCTTTCGTTTAAAGTCTTTCGTGTGTGCGCTTGTTCGTTCGTGCTCTCCCCCTTTCCCCTTCCCCCCTACTTCTTTGTCTACCTTCCCTTTAGGTCGACATCATTCTTATCGCAGCCACTGTCCATACATTTGTCTGCATGGACACTTACTGAGGTCTAGAGCAGATCATCCGTGAGGCGGCAAGTGTGATGCACGAGCAGATGAAGAAGAACCAGGAAAAGTATGCCACAGTCGAGGATCCGGAGCAGACGAGTCTCGAGGTAGGCCTTTCGGGGATTAAAATCCAGGACATGGCCGCCAAGCGGTACGCGACGCTTTCTTTCTCCACGCATCTCTCTCACCCAAACCTCTCATGTGTTTAGAATCAACAACTACAACCTCAATTGGGATCGGATGACGTCCTTTGAGGGTGACACGGGCCCATACCTGCAATCCGCGCACGTCTCGACTGACCTCGCTGACGCGCAAGAACCCAGAGCTCTTGCCGCTACCGCCGCCGGAGCAGATCGCGGCTGAGACGCTCGCGGAGCAACCGGCCGCGCGCGAGATCGCGTTTTTGCTGGGCACGTACCCGGACGTTGTCCGGACGGCGCTGCGCACGCACGAGTCGAGCGGGGTGGTCACGTTCGCGTTCCGCCTGGCGCATGCGATGTCGAGCGCGTGGGAGACCGTCGTGGTGAAGGGAGAGGCGGACGTCGAGCGGGCGAGGGCGCGGATGTGGCTTTATTTGCCAGTGTGTGCTAGGGACGTGCTCGGGGCTGCGATGCGCTTGTTGAACGTTGAGAATTCGTCCGTTGGAACGTATGTGATGAGTAGAATGGGTTCGGAAGTTATGATAT
>QFFA01000421.1:0-11390 GCA_003316565.1 Russula foetens
TTTTATTTTTCTGAGTGCGAAATTCTGACAGCTCTACCGAACTACTGGGCACTTTCCTTTTTGAGTGCATGATTTCCATTTTTGGGTATGACAATCGGCCGCTGAAAAAGCCCAACTACCCGTGTACTCGTATAGTCATGGATCGTCACAATAGAGTTTGGTCTTTTTTAAAGCACCGACCTAACTTTATTTTGAGCACTTCTCACAAGTGAGTGGAAGTGATTTCCTGGCCACGGGAGGAGAACAAAACAGCTCATTATTGATCAAAAAACCCAACTAAACATTTGTATCTACAGGAATGCTATTGTTATTGTCCACGCGACGCCGCTTGCTCTGAAGAAAGAGCCCAGCAAATCGAGGCTTGAGCTGGATGGATGGATTCCCTGACAGATGTAACTTGATGAGCGTCGACAGCTCACTGACTGTGCCCACTGTTTTGAGACCAAGCACACCAGCAAGGACAACCAGGTCATCCTTGCGTTTGTACGAGGATAGAGGATCTGTAAGAGGGGAAACAATAAGTTTAGGAAAGGTGGATCCAAAGATCACGCACCAGTGAAAATCCTCGTCTTGATCTCCTCCTCAATTTGGGATTTGCATGCGGCCTCCTCCAGTGTCTTCTGGGCCTCCTTCTCTGCAGCCTCCCTTGCATGTGTGGCCTTCTCCTGTGCTTGAGAGGCATGAAGTTCCTTCATTGTTTCATGAGCAACATAGCGTGCAGAGGTCTTGATAGTGCGACACTCCTTTCTCTTCTTGCTGAGTGCCTCTGTCCTGGCATTCAACAATTCATGCTTCATAATGGTGCAATGGGTGTCGCTGGCATCAGCCCTTGCATTGGCATGAAGGATTGCCTTCTCCAGGAGTTCACAGGTCATCCGTAGTCGAGTGACCTCTGTGCCCAGCTCCTCCTTTGAGTCAGGGATTGGTACATGCATGTGGTTAAGGGTGGCAGAAATAGACAAGGCAGTTGAAGACGATGTGGCTTGTGAGCAGGTAAAGTACTGTGAGGAGGCGGCATCAAGGGTGTTGGCACGCAAGCTATCTGCTCGCTCAGATGGGTCAGTGAAGGGAGTGGGCATGGCATGTTCGGGGGACCCAGTTGACTTGGATGAAGCATGGATGGAGGGCATGGAAGATGTAAAGAGTGATAGGAGAGAGATGCACGAGCGAGGTGGGGCAGGCAGGAGAGGTGTCACTAGTATGGGTGACTTGGATGCGGTCGATGATGGTGGTTTGTAAGCAGTGTCGTCATCGGAGTCTGTGTCACAATCCATGAGATCTATGAGAGGGTAAAAATGAGCAATTGCCTCAGTCTCGGTGTCTGTGTCAGATTTGTCCTCAGATTCATTGCCATCCAAGTCCAAATCTGAAAAAGAAATGTCGGACATGTCGGACATGTCGGAAGGAAGGGGGGGAGACGAAGGGACCTCAGCAGGGAAGGACCTGGGCACCTGTGGAATTGTAGAAAAAGACCTCGCTGGTGCAAAGTCTGCGTTGGTGAAGATATGGGGATTGAAGGGGTAGATGCCAGTGGAAGAGAAGGCTGAGCAGATCAGCTCAGGTGTTATGGCTGCTGTGCGCACCTCCATGTACTCGGGAATAACATTGTAACGATCTATGGTGACATTTTCATAGATACGGTGGTCGCAGTGTGATGACCACTTGCGTTGTACTTGGGCAAAAACTGTGACATCAAGGGGTTGGAGCTTGTGGGTGCATTTTGAGGGGAAAGCAAGGATGATAATTTTGTGTTCATATGCAACTGTCTGAAGCTTATCAGTTTCATGAGAATCATGACTGTCGAGGAGGAGGAGGATGGGATCATTGTTTATCCTGTGTTTGTTGGCAAATGGGACAAAAGTATCTTGAAACCACTTGAGGCCAAGTTCATTGTCGGTCCATCCATTGGGCGATGTGCCGACTGCAACTGGAATGTCTAGATTGGGATGTGCTGGGATGGGCCCATCAGCCAGGATGAATGCAGGGGGGATCGACAAACCAGCAGGTGAAATACACTGTAGGGAGCTGAGTCTTGTGGACCTAGCTAAGTGAGTTCTAGTTTGTAGTTCTTGAAGGAAGATGAGAGGCCGCATTCCCGGGAAAATGGAAACGTGCGAGGATGAAAACGGGAAATGCAGAGATGTCGGCATGCAGGGCGGTCAATTGTCGAGTAGAGGTGGCGGGGCGAAGGCGATCGGAGGCGGCGAGTCGAGAGCGGTGGTCAGAGGCGGCAAGGCAAGAGCGGCTAAGCAGGATCAGCGGGTGAGATCGGTCAGCGAGAGCAGGGACACGAGAAAACCAGGCTGAGAAGGCAAGATGAACAGCAGCGTGGCAGGCTTGCTGGTCGTTGAGTTGGTCGAGTAAAAGAGCACGCAAATTAGAAAGAAGAGGAAGGATGGGGCTATATTTGCCTCATGGTGCTCGCCTTCTGATTATTGCCCTCGACGAGGCCGCACCTGAAGTTTTATATACATGCGAGTGGTACTACATGTGGTGAGCTAAGAAAAAGGGAATAAAAAGGACAATATGCGTATGTTCTGCTGGCAACAAGTTGCTCGGCGTTGTAACAAGAGACACGTTGTCCTTGGGGTGTATTGGGGAGTCGTACAAGGGGCGTGTTGTCTGTGGGGCAATGCATTGGTCCGAGCGTTTGAGCGATTCATGTAAATAGTATAAGGCGAGCGGGATGGACAATGCGAGTGGGGTGGACAAGGCGCCGCATGGCGATGCGCGGTGCAACATCGCATCGTCATATGTTTCCGAGCCCAGCATGCGTGCCATCCTTACAACACTCAATGATTGTGACGAGCTCCAGGTTATCAGAGTGAATCCGATAAAACTTTCCGCTTTTTAAACTCTCAAGGTGAAAGTACCTTTTCGATCGCTTCTGGCCACCACCTAGCTGAAGCCCCTTTTTGTCCATATTCCATATGTGTTGGGAAGGGAGATTGGGGTACACATCATAAATTGCCTTGAGGAGTTTGTAAAAACCTGCAACATTTGTGGGGTTGAAGTTTTGTGCCCGCTTTGGATCAAGACCTCCAGGCTTTGAATAGGAAACTTGAGGCCAGCGCATCTTGAACCGGTGAATCCAATGCTTTCTTGGTGGCCTGCCAGCCAGCTCAGCTGCGAGTTTCATAACACCCTGCATGTCTAGTGGCTTTGCAACCAATGCGTAGAATTCAATCCAATCGCACAGAACTGCCTCCTGTGAAGGGGAGAGCAGTTGTTGGGACTGATGGGCTTCTCTCTGGCTATGTCGCCCCTTGATCTGATCACACAGTGTTGTGTAAGAGACCTGAAAACATAAGCATCTGATGAATGATAGATCACTTCTTAACTCACATTATATGTGTGTGCAGCAGCAAGCTTGCTCTTGAAGTGACCATGCTCCCAGCCAGATGTAAGGTGGCTGATACTATCGGACGCCTCCCAGTATTCTCACACGCACGTGAGTGTGTTACACGAACATGCACAGCTATGTGCACATACCAACAAGTGAGGTGCTTTCGCCACCTCATCTCGTCGCTCACAATATGAGCATTCATTAATATTTATTAACAAAGGCGCGTGACGCGTGGTGTCACACAAGGGGGCCACTCGGCCACCTCACCTCGGTGCTCATTGACCGAGCAACTACAGCGCAACAGGGACTGCACGCGCCTCCATAATATACGGACTTATATGAGCGGGGAGTCGAACCCCGAGGTAATTTACAGTAGTACTGCATGTATATAAAGCGCGTCCCTCCAATAATTGTCGCGAACTTACTACTTTTATGCAGTAGTGAGGTGAGCAGCGACGGTGGCAGAGAGTTGGAGGTGACTGTAGTAGAGGATGAGGACAGAGATGTGGAGTAAGAAGAGTGACAAGATAATGGGAGCAAAGAAGATTGGCTCCAGAGTGGACAGTGGGGGGTAGACAAGAGAATAGTCTAGGGACTATTCGCTACATTTCACAGGTCTTATATACTAATACAGGGTGGTCTGTGCGCAGCCTTTAGGGCCAGCACCAGTACAGGTGACAGGTGTAATCTATCCATATATGGTACAAGGTCAGGAGAGTCTATGGAGAGGCTATCAGATCTTATTGGGAATTTGGGGAAATCCAAGATCTGCTGAGGTTCCCGATATGGGACGTACTCTGGAGAGGCTATGGGGAATCCTCTGGGAAATCCCAAGATCCGATCGGGGATTCCCACTGTCTTGGTAAGCATCCTTTGGCTTAGTAATCTTGATGACCTTCCAGGTATTGGTCAATGGCTTAGTAACTCGTCCAAAGCAGATAGGATCACGTGTTCTCTGATCACGTGATCGGCCTGGGTCATGTGACAGGTCATGTGACCTGGAAAGTGGGGAGAGATCATGTGACCGGTCACGTGATCCTAGCTTAGGGTCACGTGACCCTAAGTTCAACTTGGTCACTTGGCTATAACTTGGCTTTAGGGGCGGACTTGGTGGACTTAGGGGCATCGTTCTCGATCCCCTCTTAAGGTCATGTGATCCAGGAGTGTGCGTGGAGGTCACGAACGCGGCCTTTGGCCGCGATCGCGACAGTATCCCCTCTTTAGGCTTTCCTTGCGCCTGCAAGGCTTGAACTTGTCTGTGTCGTGTTTCGAATTTCTGTAGTAGTTCTTTGGCATGTGTTAATTCTTTGGCAGGGAGCCAGGAGTTCTTGGAGTCTGGGTAACCTTTCTATTTGACAAGGTACTGTGTGCTTTTGCGGTTTCGTGTAGGCCAGGATTTAAGGATTTGTTCTAGTGTTGCGGCAACTCAAAGAGCCGGAGCCAGCTGGAGCCAAGCCACCTTGAGCTGGTCCGGGCAGCTTGTTGCGCCGAGCCGAGCCTCGGGCACTGGTACTTGAGCTGAGCTGAGCTAAGCCAGTTCAGTGCGAACGGCTGAGCCGCTGCAGAGTGCAGACTGCAAGTCATAAATCTAGCCCGTGCGTCCATTTCCTGCAATTCTCATGTTCTGGTGTTCTGGATTCCTTTTCGCTGCGTCCCATTCTCTAACTCTTTTACATCAACTTCACATTTCTTTCTTTAGATCCCATGTTTCTCAAGGAGGGTGGCTGGATCTTCGGTGTCTCCATCGAGCACTGCGACGACCCTGTTGTTCACACCTAGATAGCTCCAGTCATATTGTACCTTTTCTTCTCAATTTAGGCCATCCTACATGATGACGCGCGTTTGTAATTGAACAAAAGCTTCATACAACAAACTACAACAACAGAACATAAGTGCTACATTGTCCTGTATCCTAAAAAGACTACCAGCGGCACTATGAACTACTGCTGAAGCTTTTTTCCCGGAGTGCGTGGGCGGAATGAATACCGAGGTTCATGGGCGGTTGTGGGAGTTAAAGTTTGAAAGCTGAATGACTTGCAGTTAGTAACGTTTACAAATTATCCGGACGGCACGAGATTCACTTACACAGGGTTGCTGAAAATGGACGTGCAATTCATGCCGACAGGAGGGGGAGTAGAGAAAAGTGGTGCTTTGTTGGGTTGGTCGATCCTGGTTCCCGAGCACTGCAAGAGAATTGAGTGAAGGCGTTGGTAATCTGGCTTCTGGTCGAAGCCAAGGGAACGGACATGGATAATGAAGTCGCAGAAGGAAGTAGGTAGGCCCTCGCACAGCTCTTCTACTGTGATCTCCGTTTTCTTGCGGAGGACCGCCTTGTGATTCTTGCGAGCGGAAAGATAGGTCCAAGGTAACTCTCCGCGGACTAGATATATGATGGTATAGGCAAGAGACTCCAGGTCATCGCGACACGATTGGGCATATCCTTGCTGGCCATTGACAGAGGTAAACGAAAGGGTACCAACAACCGAGTGGCCCATGGTGTAGGAGATGTGTAAATAAGTTGAGGGATTCCGAAATAGCCGCGCCAAACCGAAGTCGATGAGGGAGATGGTAGGGGAGTCGCCATCAGCTTGGACCATGAAGTTACTTGGCTTGATGTCACGATGGATAAAGTGCCGGGCATGTAATGACTCGACTGCTGAGAGCTGGACATGTGCGAGAGCATTCAATAATTTCTTAATAGATAGCAGATAGCACAAACATACCATTTGGGAGGCGCACAAGAATGCCTTCCCGCTGTCGAACTTTTGCTCATTGATCAAATCATGAAGTGAGTTGCCGAGATATTCCAGGACGATGACTTCATACAGGCCTTCTTTGCCATACCAAAGTACCTGGGAGGTTCCCATGCAGCCAGTAATGCTCGTATATACGTTGTATTCGTGACTGAGCCTTGAAGACGGCAGGCCCGGCAGGCCCATGTACCCTACCTTGAGAGCAACATCCCCCCCCGTCCTAATATCTCTTCCTAGATAGACGCTACCTAGAGAGGTGTCAGAGAAGTGCCAAACTTCAGTCGGGGACTCAGAGGTTGGGCTTACCCGATCCACCAGAACCGAGTAGTTTTCCTACTCTGTACCGACTACCAACACGCACGAAATCTAGCTGGAGAGGTGTCTGAAAGGATGGTTCTTCACAGGTCTTTATCGAACTTCGAAGGGGCATGGCTACCGTCACCTCGAGCATGAAGAGTGGGAAAAAAAGGAAAAGGGAAATGGAGTAGTTGACATTCAGCCCCGCGTTATATAATCAAATTTCCAGATGTACCCACAGCCATGTGACTACGGGGCGTTTGTGAAATCTGTACGTCCGATCTTGAAGGGTTGTCGGTCGCTGTAGGTAGCCGAGTTGGAGTGACCCAGCATGTGAGTTCGAAAGAGCTCTTGAACACTATAAAAGAAAAAGGTACTGAATTTCAGTAGTCTGGCATACTGAATGGTGCAGATTCTTTGTAATTTCAGTACTTAGCCTACTGACAAATTTTCAAAAAAGTCGCAGCAAAGTACTGAATGGTGCAGATTCCTGGATTTTCATGTGAAAAACTGTTGAATTTCATCAATTTTACCTACTGAATGTCAGTACCTTTTTCTTTTACAGTGGAAGGAGAAGAGAGACCGTGTCCTTATGCGAGTAAGAACGCGTGAGACGAAGAAGTCGAAAACGGGAGAAGCGAAGATGTCAGTATGCGACGCTGATGCTGGCTGACAAGCAGTGGGGCGACGGTGGCGAGTCAAGGGTAGCTGGGGTTGGCAAAGCGAAAGTGGTTTGATGTTGATGAGATGGAGGCAGTCGGTGTCCATGAGGTGGAAAGTGGTCCACTGAAGCAAAAGAGAAAGGCGGCGAGAGACAGAAATGTAGACCAGAAAGGTGAGCGTTGGCATGGCAGGCTTGCAAGTTCGTCAGACGGTTGGGCGAAAGCAAGCTAAGAGGAGAAGTGGGGCTGCAGTTGCCTAGCCTTTGACGAGGCCAGATGCGGGTTTTTTTTACACAGAGCCAAGGTAACAAGGCTCTGCAGAGGGCTAGCTTGGGCGTGAGCTCTGACCTCCGTCTGCACGAACGCAGGGGATGCTCCCACGATCGGGTCAATGTCGATGAGCAGGCTGCGCCATCCTGCATTTTGGCGCTTCACAGATATTGGCGTTGATGGTGGCGGCTTTCAGCGCGTCCGCACGCATGCTGACGTCTGCTGTTTCGCTGGCATTGACATTGTTGTGGCAGAGAGGAGGCACAGGAGGTTGAAGGAACAGAAGAGCAGTTTGAGACGGTCGTCACAATCGATTGGACAAAGGTACTCCTTGACCCCTTGAAAGAGAGCGCGAGCGCAATTGTGCGGGGTAGCGACGGCAGCGACAGCGGAATAGACGGTGGGCGGGACAACACTCACTCACACATCACATAGACAAACCACACTTCCAAATTGGGACGAACATTTACTATGATATAAGGGGAAAAAATTGATGTCGGACAACACGCTACGTATAATGAACCATCGAATGTCAGCAATTGGGTAAGAACAGAGAGACATGGTCAGGAGTGGCGATCATGGATACTGAATTCATTCAATATGTCATCCATCCCAGCATCAGGATCCCCTGCGAAGAGACGACCAAGGAGGCTGGGACTTGGCTCGTACGCCACTCTTATTGCATTGTCTGGTGTTGACCACCCAGTCGTGAAGTTGAGGCGCTCCTTCTTGAGAGAAAACTTGAGTAACTGCAGGGCTTCCATCAGCATCGGACTTATCCGGTTTCGTTTGGCGGTGTCAGTCTCCTTCGCCGAGGAGAAGACGTGCTCGCAAGGCATGGATGTTGCCTGGACAGGAAGGTAGTCCATAGCAATTGCGAACAGAGTGGGAAACTCCTTCTTATTGGCCTATTCAACAAGTGAGTCATGGTACCAATTGACGAAAAGAGTCTCACCTCCCAAAACCACAGGATGTTGGTGGTGTCAGGGGAGGTCTCAGATGATGTATATTTGTGGAATTCAGCTTCGACGCCCAACGATCGCGTCGACTTCTTTTCGAACACAGAATGTTCAACTCTGAACCGCGTTGGGCATGACTTGCCTCCAGCGACTGGAGCAGGCTCGACAGGGGCATTTGGTACTGCCATTGCAGCCGTCGACGATGTCCAGCTATGATACTGGTGCATCTGCAAAAACCCATCGCTTGGATATAGTATACAGCAAATGATTGTACTTACGCGCTGCAAAAGGATTTTCTTAGCTTGAGAAATATACTTCTCTTCCCATTCGCTTTCTATCCAGGTGAGACGTATAGAGGGATTGAGGACTGTAAGGTGAAGAAGCGGTCAGAGCGCTATAATTAACGAATAGATAAGCTTACACATGGTGAGGACATATGCGTCGGTGTCGTCCATTCTGATATAATATTTGGTTGCCCAGCGCAGGCCAATATCCGTCCAGGGCTTGAGAACCTCATGCTTATCCCCAAGTCTCTCCCATTCCGTCATGAACTTCTCGAAATCGATGATAGTGTGTGACAAAACCGGCATTGATTCAGACGACGCGCTCTGCTGGAACTGATGAGGAACCTGTCGTTGCGGTGAGTGCCTGTCCTGGGACCTGGGACAAGCAGCTAACGTACCCTCAAGACTTCTTCCAGTCCTTCCAGGACTTCCCAATCCAAATCTGACAACTTGGAACGTGAGTATTCTACTAATCCAGTTTCAAAATACTGATCGATGGCCTATGTTAAACATTTAGTCGATACTTAATATCAGGACAGAGACCAACTCACCGGTCTGAGCTGTCGGAGACGCTGCAGCATCATATATACTGAATCCCACCTTGTCTTTACATCTCTCAGAAGTTCTAGCTGTGGGACGTGCATAGTCGTGCGATTACCATCCTTGTCCTTCCTGACGAACCAGCCACGTTCGTTTCCATCTCTGATGAAGTCCTGAAAGCCTTCCCTGCATAAGTCTGAAGAGCGAAGAAGACAAACAACTCTTTGAGCACGTCTGAGGGGGTCGCGTTGGATGCCTGCAAACCATCATCTGAGTTTGGGGTTGCCTTTGTCTTTATAGCACTCCGGCAGTGTCAGCTTGGCAACAACATGGTCTGGATCGGCGTCGCCATCATCCGAGTCATCAACATCCGAGTCATCATCATCCGAGTCATCGTCATCCAAGTCATTGTCAGAATCGTTGCGAGTTGCAAGATTGGAATCGAGAGGAACCTCAAGATCAGAGAGATAGCATTTTGCGGTGGGTGTTAAAGACGCTATAATATGAGAAGAACAGATATTAATGATGTGTGCGTAACAACGGATACGATTTTTCAAGGCATTGAAGTCAATCTTTGTCTCTGTTTCGCGTGCGGTAAGTCGAGACTGCAGCTCTCGCATTGCAACTGCATTGTTCTCGGCATTGTCAAGTGTGAAGTGGCCGATCTAAGGAACAGTTAGCTATGCGAGCAAATAAATATCGTCGGGACTCAGGAGACACACCTTGAGTGTAACATCTGCACGATCAAGGAGGTGTATGATTGTCGCGATCGCGGCCTTCGGCCGCGTTCGTGACCTCCACGCACACTCCTGGATCACATGACCTTAAGAGGGGATCGAGAACGATGCCCCTAAGTCCACCAAGTCCGCCCCTAAAGCCAAGTTATAGCCAAGTGACCAAGTTGAACTTAGGGTCACGTGACCCTAAGAAAGTATCACGTGACCGGTCACGTGATCTTCCCCCACTTTCCAGGTCACATGACCTGTCACATGACCCAGGACGATCACGTGATCAGAGAGCACGTGATCCTGTCCGCTTTGGACGAGTTACTAAGCCATTGACCAATACCTGGAAGGTCATCAAGATTACCAAGCCAAAGGACGCTTACCAAGACAAAGGGAATCCCCGATCGAATCTTGGGATTCCCCAGGGGATTCCCCATAGCCTCTCCAGAGTACGTTCCATATCGGGAACCTCAGCGGATCTTGGATTTCCCCAAATCCCCGATAAGATCTGATAGCCTCTCCATAGACTCTCCTGACCGTGTACCATATATGGATAGATTACACCTGTCACCTATACTGGTGCCGGCCCTAAAGGCCGCGCACAGACCACCCTGTATTAGTATATAAGACCTGTGAATTGTAGCGAATAGTCCCCAGACTATTCTCTTGTCTACCCCCCACTGTTCACTCTGGAGCCCATCTTCTTTGCTCCCTTTGCCCTATCACTGTTCTTGCTCCACATCTCTGTCCTCATCCTCTATTACAGTCACCTCCAACTCTCTGCCACTGTCGCCGCTCTCCACTCTACTTGTTAAAAGTAGTAAGTTCGCGACATTAGAATAGTCTCCTAATATTGGAGCTGACTGTTTAACAACCACAAGTGTCCCCTCCTTTGCTCTCCAACCCCGACGTCCCTTTTGACTGGATCGCCCCTTACTTCCAAGACGATACCAACCCCCTTCCCGACAACGCGTGGGACGCCCTCACTGGTGTCTACGATTATAACGTCGCCCAAGCCAACCTTGCTATCCAGCAAGCGTTCGCACCGTCGCCCGTCGTCTCCCCCGTCGCCGGACCCTCTCACTTCCCTTCCGCGTATATCTCTCCCGCTCTCTCCGCCGTTGGAGGACCCTCTGGGCTCATCGTAGCCTACGACGCCGACGAGTCTTCGTCCTCACCGTGGTCGTCTCCTCGCCCAGAACCATCGCCGCCCCACTACCCTACTCCGTCGCCATCGACCTTCCTCCACGTCCTCGCCACTGTTGCCGCTGAGCAACCTTACGCTGTCGCCGCCCCATCCTCCTTGGAAAACCCGAGCGCGGGTGTCCAATCGTCCCCTTGCCTCCAATATCCACCGATCGTCGCCGACGAAGACGTACCGGAGCTCTCTTTACCCTCGCCAGTCGTACACGCCACCGTCGCCACCGTACCGTCGCCTGCTCCCTCCCGTGCAGCCTCACCCGACTACGTCGTCCGTAGTCCTTCGCCCATCGTCGCCGCCGCCGCCGTACTCCCAGAACCCGTCGTCGATCTCTTCCCACACCTTTTTGCGCC
>QFFA01000427.1:0-17050 GCA_003316565.1 Russula foetens
GCAACATATATATATCATTCAATTTGTTTTAACGAGTGGAGCATGAATATGATAATAAAAATCGGTATTACGAAACTTCATGGCACGCGCAGTCTCCAGAGAATCCCCAGCTCGGACACACCGAGCCGGCTCGCCGGGTCGCTCCTGTGGGAACCACGACACCACAACCAACCTCACGTGATTACAGTGGTCCTTATGACGCGTCCTCGTCGTCTCCCACGCCGAGCTCATCGTCTACGACAGCGAGCACACATGTCAATCAGAATTGTATTTCACACAACATATATCATTCAATTTGTATTAATGAGTAGAACTGAACTCGAAATATGATAATAAAAATTGGTGACACCGAGCTGAGTCGCCGGGGTCGCGCGTCTGGACACGCCCACGAATACAGTTGGTCATCCCGCACGTGCCCCTCCCTCGGCAGCCGACGACGACGCGTCCTCGTCTTGTCATCTCCCACGCAGAGCTCATCGTATGGGCAGTGAGCACACATGTCAGTGTCCCTTCCTTATTTTATATAGCATCTCGTATTTCCGCATGTGTTCTTCGAATTCTAAATAAACCATTGCTACAACACATGAACCGGATCAGTAGCAAGAAAAAAATAGAAACATGTAACAAACGCCCACATGACACACGAACGGAAAAAATAAGAGTGAGGTGGTGTTGGATATCAAAAGTCTCTCCTATGCCTAGTATGTCGTGCCAGACCCGTTTATAACCCGTTGTTGATGAAGCGAAGGCGATGCCTTCGGTGTTCGGCCACAGCGAGGTGGTGACATCTGAGGTGTCGGACTGTGAGCATGCATGAGGGGTGAGCAAGTGGGCATAGCCACACCTTGTGGGCTGCGTTGAGCTGCTGTGCGTGGTGCGAGCTTCAGGTTCATATTGGTCAGATTCATCCCAACGTTGACACCGACGGCTTCCACCAGCAGGTTGAAATTCGTCCCATTGCTGACAACATGTCCAATGTACGACGCAGGCCAGGCCGTGAGCTAGGATACTGTTGAGAAGAAAATTGAGTGGTGACGAACGTCGGGTCTATGACGCAACTCCTGGGGCCAACGGATGAGTGATACATATGGTGGGAGAAGTGGCGACATACCATGCGTTCCAGCCCGAGTCACCGGCGGGATCAGTTACCACCGCATGCTCGAACGAGTGGCCGATCACGCTTTCGTCGACGTTCGCTGGACCGTCTGTCCTTCAAGATCGAACGCGACACCAGCCGAGTTGTGCGTGAAAAAGCAGGGTGGTCTGTAAGGGATGGTTAGTGAATTCAAACGCAAACGACTTGCACATGAGACTGGAAACGGATACATACCGTACACATTGGAGTCTTGGACCGAGGGCCGGCACAGACAGCGCCAACGCGGTAAGCAAGGATGGCCTTGAGGAGCGGGGCACTCGAGCACTCGAACAGAGCGCCGACGACTGAATGGGCGATGGTGAGCCGACAACCCAAAGGCTATCACCATTCACCTTCTCTTGCCCCCCTTGTTGGCACCCCCACCGATTTTGAATCCGAAATGAAGGTCGAGCGACAGTGATCCATCTGTAACAGGTTTTATCTTCTTGTCAAAGAATCAGCGATTAATTCACTGAATGAAATGGAGGCACGACTCACCGGCCACAAGACCGCAAGAACGACGGCAAAGTGGATTTGCGCAAGTCGGCGATTGGGGATCAGATATTTACAAGACGCGTCTTGTGGGCTCGACGTTGGAAGACTCGCGGAAGGCCAGAAGTAATATGTGTGGGTGACGATGCAGACGTGAGAGGTGATGGCGACGGTGCGGTTAGTGAAGAAATGGGGATGAAGATGAAACGCGATCGACGGTAAAGTGATGGAGGTGAGTCCCGGCGGTGACGACGCAATATGGTGGGCGAACAGCGCAGATGAGGACGGGGTACGGATGGCGTCAACGGTTTGCAAAGATGGCCTTGAGAGGCAAAGCACTCGAGGAGAGTGCCGAGGACTGTATATGCGAAGGCGTAAGTTATGAACAGACGAGGATGGTACATGCATAGCGGCGGTCACAGTGACTTCTGTGAGCCTGCGGTCAACCTCATACCCGAGGGCAGGGATTTCTTCCACTGTACTTTATCGGAAGCCACTTGAGCGACTTTGGACTCTAACACTGGGCATTTCGAGGGGTCAGCGAAAAGCAGGCGTAGGAAGGAGATCATTGAGGAAGTCATCCCAAGGTGATTCTCGTAACCATTCTATAATGGTAATGGGCCAATGAGTTTCAGGAGCTCCAGCCGCGCACTGTCGCGATCGCGGCCTTCGGCCGCGTTCGTGACCTCCACGCACACTCCAGGATCACATGACCTTAAGAGGGGATCGAGAACGATGCCCCTAAGTCCACCAAGTCCGCCCCTAAAGCCAAGCTATAGTCAAGCGTTGAAGTCCAAACCCAGGTCACGTGATCCTGAGAGATCTCACGTGACCGAGTCACGGGACCAATCACGTGACCCCTCCGTACTTTCAAGATCACGTGACATGTCACGTGCCCAAGTCCAGTCACGTGCCTCTAACGGACAAGCGGTCCGCATTGGAGGAACGGCCCGCTTCGGAAAAGCGGTCCGCCCAGCTACCGATGTCTGGAAGACAGTCGGGATGACTAAGTCAATGGGGATTCCCCAGGGGATTCCCCATAGCCTCTCCTATAGATCTCTAGATCTGATCCCAAGATCACAAGCCCGATCGATAAACATGACTCAGCCGCGCAGCATTGTGCAGCACTGCGCAGTAGGATGACTCATGCACTTTGATACTCCGACATACAGCTGACTGATCAGCTTGTACCATATATAGATAGATTACACCCGTTACCTGTACTCGCGCCTGCCCTAAAGGCTGCGCACAGACCACCCTGTATTAGTATATAAGACCTGTGAATTGTAGCGAATAGTCCCCAGACTATTCTCTTGTCTACCCCCCACTGTCCACTCTGGAGCCTTCCCTCCACTTGCACATCGTCCACCTCGCTGTCCTCTGTTGTTCACTGTCACTCCTCATCCTTTGGATCAGTCACCTCCAACTCAAGTACTCCGTCGTCCCCTACTGTTTTCATTAAAGTAGTAAGTTCGCGACACGCACGGTCGCCACGGCGTGGAGGAGTTTGATGAAGCGTGGTGACGGAGTGGTGACAGGTGGATATAGCTGACTCAGCTTCGGCCCACTCGTCTGTGGCCGCTGATCGGCGCGCGGCCTCCCTCTCACCACGACCGACTCCCTACTGATGTGCTTTGGTTTTCTCTCAGCATGTTTCGTATCCGGTTACCTTTGCTATGGGCCTCACCTTTATTCCTGGGTTATATACCAGCTACTCAGTCACTTCAGCAGTTCTGGGGCGGCACGGAAATCATCAATCTCTTGGTGTTCTGAGAGGTGCAACACTTTATTTGGCTCGTTGGACAATACAGGCTGTATGGTGAGGTGCTGATGGGAGTAAGGGCCATTGTAGGGGCCATATAAGAGCTACCACGAGAAGGCAAACTTGATCGGTTGTCACTCGGATTGCCAAGCATTGCTTTTGAGCAGCAAGCGCTTGCTGCATCTGCCTCGATGCCGCCCGCCATTGTTGGGCTCACAGACTGTGGTCTGATAGTGGAAGACAGCACAAAGGACATGTGTTGATCCCTAGATCTGCTGGATTGTAAGAGCGGGATTGGTTACACTGCTGATCAGGGTGGCTGATGAGTTGCGTCGGGGGAGCCACACTGGTGGTATTGTTGAGCTGGGTGGTACGACTTTCCCCCCTTGCATACATCCATTACTGATCTATTTTCTACAGGGGTGACACCTTTTCCGTGCTCTGGAATTCAGTGGCATGCGGAGCAAGTTGGCAAAATAGCCCCATATAGTTTAACAACCTGTCATACTAGCATGGTTTAGCAATTCTACTGTCTCTATGCTCCGGCTAAAAAAGTTGATGGAAACCCGCTAAGTAAATTCAAACCACACAGTCAGGATACAAAATGCTGCAAGGCCTTAAATCCCGTCTCATTTTGTTCACCATTCCCCCAACAACGCTAACTTTTCTCCCTCCAACATGGCTGCACCCTCTTCCCCTGACATGGCCGGCACACCTTCTGTGTCCTCTGGTACTCAGGAGTGTGAAACTGGGGCTACCACATCATTCGTCAATGATATACGCAGTGCTGTTGACGGTTTCATGGCAACTCTTAATCAAGTTGCAAGAACTCATGGACGGTGCGTTTCTTTTTAATTCCACTACTTCCCCAACCTCACATGGCAACCCATAATGCAGTTCTCAAGAATATGCACGGTTACTTGGTGGCATCGGGGGCTTTAAGAAGGCCACGCACAGCTCTCCAACAGCTTTCAACGCGTTCTGCTCTAAGAAGCTTGATGTCGCGATCGCGGCCTTCGGCCGCGTTCGTGACCTCCACGCACACTCCAGGATCACACGACCTTAAGAGGGGATCGAGAACGATGCCCCTAAGTCCACCAAGTCCGCCCCTAAAGCCAAGCTATAGTCAAGCGTTGAAGTCCAAACCCAGGTCACGTGATCCTGAGAGATCTCACATGACCGAGTCACGTGACCAATCACGTGACCCCTCCGTACTTTCAAGATCACGTGACATGTCACGTGCCCAAGTCCAGTCACGTGCCTCTAATGGACAAGCGGTCCGTATTGGAGGAACGGCCCGCTTCGGGAAAGCGGTCCGCCCAGCTACCGATGTCTGGAAGACAGTCGGGATGACTAAGTCAATGGGGATTCCCCAGGGGATTCCCCATAGCCTCTCCTATAGATCTCTAGACCCGATCCCAAGATCACAAGCCCGATCGATAAACATGACTCAGCTGCGCAGCATTGCGCAGCACTGCGCAGTAGGATGACTCACGCACTTTGATACTCCGACATACAGCTGACTGATCAGCTTGTACCATATATGGATAGATTACACCCGTTACCTGTACTCGCGCCTGCCCTAAAGGCTGCGCACAGACCACCCTGTATTAGTATATAAGACCTGTGAATTGTAGCGAATAGTCCCCAGACTATTCTCTTGTCTACCCCCCACTGTTCACACTGGAGCCTTCCCTCCACTTGCACATCGTCCACCTCGCTGTCCTCTGTTGTTCACTGTCACTCCTCATCCTTTGGATCAGTCACCTCCAACTCAAGTACTCCGTCGTCCCCTACTGCTTTCATTAAAGTAGTAAGTTCGCGACACTTGAGCAGATGAACACTGGTGTGCTTTTTTTCTCATTGCTATACTGTTGCTTCAATTCTCTTACATTTTACTTGAGACAAAGAGAAGGGTTGCATGACGACACTTAAGACTTTCTTGAAGGATTATGCTAATAGTTCGGCACTGCAAACAGAATACAAGCAGTGCGACAAGGATGCAATCCTTAAGGAATTTCTCGATACCCGTCAAGAGAGAGAGTGTGTACCAAAGAAGCTCTCAAACATTGCCGTTTCTAAGGCAGTAAACGCGAAATTGGAACGCATTACAGCTAGTGTATGTTCATTCATATCGATTTTTTGACACTTTTCTTATACCCTTTCTAGTGCTGGGAGCTCAATCAAATGTTTGGGACTGAGATCGCATTTTTTTTTGGTCGTGGCAATGTCTCTCACACTTATTCCCCTGGTACATTTGTGACGGAGGGTGCTGAGCAATGGTTGCTAAATGCGGAAATTGGGCACAATTTCCCAAATGCTGTTGCACATCAACTTGAGGCATTCACGATATCTGGATGTGCAAAACGTGTTGACAAAACCAAGGAAGGTAGGTGTCATATTTCTATTGCTCAATGGCACATAACTCAGTGTAGTAGCCTCCGAGTCTGCAGCGTCTGATTATCGGAAGTCACGGACATACTGTCGGAACACAATTCAGGATGGCCTTAGTAAGTCCGATCATGATACCTTCGGAGTGTACACTAATGTTCTCTTACATTCCCCCCTCAGCCACTATCCTCAGAAAGAAGAACATTTGCCGCACCCATATTAAGATGAATTACGCTCAATATGAAGATAAAATCGTTGGCGCCTTCAAGGTGGCCCTTGTTGGTTGGCCCTCATCTGACCATGTTAGCAACCCTGGCGTCCTTCCCACCCATGAAGTTCATGCCCTCAGGGATGCCCTGGGTCGAGGAGCCTGTAAGTGGGTTGTACTTACACCAGAGGAGGCAGCAGCTCGGAAGATCGACAACTGTGGACGTGCGGCCAATGCGGAACAGGTTGGGCCGCCTCAGGAGCAGGCTCAGAATGGCGAAGGCGATGATGACGCAGCCTGAGTTATTGGTTGAAGTGGCATGCAGATTTCACAATTTCCATTAATTCTTTCTGATTGTTGGACCGAAGTAATGGGGGGGCGATCGCACTGTAATTTGCCTTGACTCCAAGGCCTTTCACCTGGCCCTTGCTCTTACGATACGATCCCTCCCTTAAGATACCACTTATCATTCAATGACTTCCCTTTCTTCATTCTTTGAGACTCGTAGTTTCAATACATTATTTTATTAATTGCCGGAAGGTATGAGGTACATTGCCAGTGATTGACGATTCAACGAGACTCGCGAAGGCCCAAGACTCGATCCCCAAGAAGAAACAATTAACTGTTAAGTCCCATGATGCTCAAAATGACGGATAGTGGTTCGATGTGTAGTGTAGAACATCAGTCCATGCGGGTGAGTTTGGGGGTTGGTCGTTCGAAGTGTGTCCGCTTTCCCGAAGGGAAGCTGGAGGTGCGAGGGGAAGAGAGAACGAGTGGGGGTCGGCTCCATGTGAGCCCGGGCGAGAAGGGGAGAGAGAATGTGCGTGTGCATGTGCGTGTGCGTGCAATACGATCCAATATGGGGTGTGGGCATGCAACCGGGAGGCGAGTTGACGGCGACTCGTGGTTTGGGTTATTGCCTCATTTGGGCGGATGCTAGTGGGGATGCGGGAACAGGAGATAAGCAAAGGAAAGTAAAAGAACCAACAAGTCAGTGCTACCGACGACAGGCTGCACAGCGTCGTAACAAAAAACGCGGTGTTGTGCACAAGGGCACAGGGGCAAGAGCGGTGCCGCGAAACCCAATAGCGATGTATAATGTCAAGTGGTCCTTTAAAACTACAAGATACATCCAATGGCGAGGGTACTTGGGCGGTGCGAGCCTTGTGGTGCTGCCTGCACGAGGCGATGCGTTGGTCCGAGCGTTTGAGAAATCTGCGCCTGTCGTGTTTGATGCAGTGATGGGCGAGTCTTGGCTTGATAAGGGGGGAGTGACGATGATTGAAGGAAAGTAGAAAGGTTGGGAAACAAGGATGGTAAGGGCAGCATGAACGGTGAGAGCAAGGGACAAGGTGAGAGTGATGGATAAGGCGACGCATGGCGACGCGCAGTGCAGGGCAACAACACGTCACTCAATCAGTACATGGACAGACGCACAAGATAAGATAGCACAGGTGCGCACTCGGGTGACAATCACTCATTTCTGTCAGCGCGCGCTCCACCCTTACAGATGTTTGATGGCGATGTACGATTCCGAGGGTTGTAAGGGGAGCAGGGGATGAGTCGTGGGGTGAGAGAGAGCAAGGCCATGATCCAAATATCAGAAAGCACGAGAGGGCTTGGATGGCGAGAAAGGGGAATTGAGGGCCATTTGAGGCTGAGCGCTGAGAGGCAAAAAGCAAGTCGCAAAAGGGAAGTGAGTCGAGCCAGGCGAGGTATAGAACGATCTGTGAAAATAATAAGAATGGGAAGAACAATAATTGCAAAACCAGAGACGAGTAACCCGCATGATGATGATAATGGAAGGAGGGGAACGTGTGTCAACAAGAGTGGTGACGAGATTTGAGGCCTTTGAGGGGCGGCAAGATTTGAGGGGCAGTGAGATTTGATGTGGCGCATTGTGCCGCTTGATATCGTGCGACATGGAATGATGGGCTTTTTTCAAGGCAATGCACTTGTGGAGTTGGCGACAACGTGAGTTGGGGGTGAGGCATGCCATGACAGGGAGGCATTGGTATCATATAATACCTCTTAACAGTGGGGTTCACACTGTGATAATTGCACGAAACGGTGCTTAAGTTGAAGAGACCATGGCGAGTGACTCAGGCTGGTGACTAGTGACTACATACTCCAGTGCGTGCAGAGTAGTGACATGGGCTTCGGTGATGTCACGGTTGTACTGTTTCAGCAACGACGACTCGGAAGCCATCATGACCGAGGATGGACCACTGTCACTGACAATTCACAAGTAGAGGATCCGTCGTTGCACATGTGTTCTTTGAATTTCAATAAATCGTTGCCATAATACACGAACTGGATCAGTAGCAAAAAATCGTAGAACCAGGTAATAACGTCCACATAACACACAAACGGAAAAAATATAGGAGTGAGGTGGTGTTGGATATCAAAAGTCTCTCTTATGCCTAGTATGTCGTGCCAGACCCACTTACAACCTGCTCTTGATGAAGCGAAGGCGATGCTTTCGGTGTTCGGCCACCGCGAGGTGGTGACACCTGAGGCCTGAGGTGTCGGACTGTGAGCGCACATACGAGGGGAGAGTGAGTGAGTATAGACACAACTTGTGAGCTACGTTGAGCCGCTGCCCATGGTGCAAGCTTCAGGTCCATATTGGTACCCCAACGTCGAGACCGACAGCTCCCACTGGCAGGTTGAAATTCGTCCCATTGCTGACAACATGTCCAATGTACGACGCAGGCCATGAGCCATTCACTGCAATGACCAACTCTGGTTGCTCATTGGTGAACGCACTCTCCACTGCCACAGCCGAATGAGAGAGCCAGAACCAACACATGGGGAAACCTGACCTTGACGCTGACACGAAACCATTCGCGAAGGTGGAAGCTTCAGGCTCATACCGGTCAGATTCATCCCAACATTGACACTGACGGCTCCCACCAGCAGGTTGAAATTCGTCCCATTGCTGACAGCATGGCCAATGTACGACGCAGGCCGTGCCGTTCACTACGATGGCCATCTCTGGTTGGCCATTGGTGGACGCATTCCGAGTCTCTGCTGCTGAACGAGATAGCCAAGACCAACAACGCATGGGGAACTTGACCTTGACACTGTACACAAAATCTTTCCGTGCTCTTGAGGATGGAATTCATGGAAACGAGTCATGGTATTGTGAGTCATCGAGGATGGCCCGCGCAGTACACGTTAGCCTGACGGACTGGGTTTGTTCGGCTCACGTGACATGTCCAACGGTGAAAGGTAGAAGGGGTGCATATGACACAAAAACTTCTTCTCAGGTGATCGCAGTTCTCTAACAACCCATCACAGGCTTCAATCTAACCTCAGAAAAGATGACGAGGTGCGCAACGTTGGGCTCTGTGCCCTTTGCCCTTGTATTGTATAGCCGGAAGTTTGCAGCGCGTGCGCGTAACATTGTTTGTTTAATTTACCTCAGTGTCGCACGCTTGTACTTACACCGACCATGCCTGCTCGTGCTTTTCAAACTGGTAAAAAAAGCACGTCCTCGACTGCAAGAATCTTTACTGGTCGATTGGGGAGCGCGGACGACAAGGTGAAGGTTGTGAAGGCTTCACAAATTCATGAGCAAAGGAGACGGCTTGAAGAAAAGAAGAAGAACGAGGAGCGTCGTAAGTTAAATCTATCGTAACCACGACACTTATTGTTGATTTCTTCACAACTCTTCACAACAGGTCGGTCTACACTCATGCACCAAAAAATCGCAGAGTTGGGAATGGTGGCAAACCAGGAACCAGGTGCAATCGACTGGGAGATCATTCCCAACACGTCCGATTCAATGAACATAGACCCACATGTGGATGAGTGGGAGGATATCTTCGAGGAAGACATGGGCCCCGAGGGGAAGGCGGTTACAAGATTACAAACAATTATATCGTGCGTCTCCCCCCCCTTTTCCGTCCCTTATCTGTGTCTGTGATCGCGCTGTAGGACTTTCGGTGGCAGCACAAAAAGCTCGTATCTAACCCGTTCACGACTTCTACGCCGCCGAGCTGCGGAGAGAGAGTGGGTCATTCTTTTACCACAACTCGTTGGCCTGTATCTCGCATGGAAGCACAACCGCGCTACCTCCCGTCTCGCGATGGAATCTGACATCGTTTGGTCAGTGCCTATGTTTGGGCTCGAAGGTTTGTATGATGGTTAAGTCTCGACCTTCCGTCTCTGATCAAATCCTAGCTGGTAGGTTACCCACTGCAACCGTGCGGCAGCGCCAGGATGAGAATCCCATCATCGCACTCATGCACACTGGCCTCATCCCTGGGACTCCAGTCTACCCCAAACTCGCATTTTCCGTCGACCTACTCGAACTCTTCTACCACCTTCGCCGCCGACAGTCGAGCATTGGCGTTCAAGGCTTCGTCAAGGCTGTATGTGCCTTCCAGCAGGTCCGCTTTTCCCTGTCAATTCCTCCAAACGACTAACGTGCTGCTAGGTCACGTATAACCATTCCATGGAGCAACTTTTTTCACAAGCATTCGACATCTTCTCCGACGTGCAGCGCAGACTACAAAAGAAGGTTGATACTGCGCTCGGGCGCGATGATCCTAACTGGAGCATGAGGTATGGCTGCCCTGCATGCGGGTTTGAGGTCAGTTCTCCATTGCACAACATGTTTCAGAGCGCTCATTTCCTTTCAGCAACCTGATGAAAAACGCTTAGTCCCCGCGCGGATGCATGCCATCGATGGCTGCGACTCTCAAAAGTGTGACAAGACGGCGGGAACGTGCGACGAGCGCACCTTTGATAGCAAATACTTCCTCTCCCGCAGCTTCGTGGATGGTTTCAAAGACGAAGTGGGGTCACATGCCGCTGCACAGAAGGCAAACAAGACTATCCGGAATCTTGTGGGGTCTGAAGATGGGTTTGCGTCTCCGGAGGGTGAAGAGGATGACCGCTGTGGGAGTAACTGGAAGGCCGCGACTTCAAAGGAGCTCCCGCCGGCTACGAAGCAGGTGTTCGAGCAGACCGGTGTTTTCGCCTGCCTGTGTCGGCATGGGATTGTTGAGTTCTTGATGGAGTTCGTGCAGTCCGGTGAAAAGTGTGTGTTCGTTTGTTCCCTCTCTTTCTTCTACTGACCCTTATGATACAGGGCCAAGTATGCCCTCGCCGCAGTCACAACCATCTTGAAGGTGTTTGGGGAGGATCAAGGTATTGGTTATGACATCAACTGTGTCCTCGATGCCACACTCCGCAACAGTTCGCTGAGAGAGGAAGTAACCAAGAAATGCCTTCAACTGGTCGTTGACGCCTTCCACTGCTGGGCTCACAAGCGTTCCTGTCAACTGAGGTACCACCCATTATACCGATCTGGCTTTGGACTTGAAGACCTCTCGACTTGCGAGAGATTCTTCTCAAGCCTCAATGGAACTGCGCGGAACATTCGGCACTCCTCCAGCTATCGCTGGATGCAGTCGATTGATTTACATATTCAGCAGGTGAATGAGGATCGATACGGGTCAATTGGTGTGTTTAATTCAGAATCTTGAAACGCACCACCGATGCTTCCAGTTCTACAGGCAATTTTTTACTACAAAACTACAAGCAGGCTCTTGATACTCGAGCAAGTCTCCGCCAAGAACTGCTTACGTTCGAGAAAACCACAAAATTTTCCGCCACGGACTTCCTACGCTGGCACAAAGAGGAGACCGCGTTCCTCTCTGTTGCAAAGCGGAAAGAACCTGAAATGCTCGCAATGAAGGTATCATATGTGGAGGCCTTGGAAAATCTCTTTGCGATTCAGTAAGGCATTCAATTTAACCTTGTTACGCGATCTCATTTTCTTCAGGAAGCAGTACAGCTGTGCCAAAGATAAGCTTATTGGACTTGGCCCCTTGATCCTTACCGAGCATGAGTTTGCTTCCGACGTTGCCCACAAGGCCGTGAAGGAAAGCGAGCACGAAGCGATGAGTAGGAAGCTGCGGACCATTTCCGGGCGGATAGAACGTGCAACAGATTCTGTCGATACAATCGAACGGGCACTGTGCATCGAGACGCGGTGGCAACCAGACGATGCCGAGTATATGAAAATGCTCGAGTATATCACCAACAGAAAGTTTGTACGTGTCGTCGAGGAGCTTCAGGGGCTTGTTGTGAGCAGGTTAATGGAATTGGACAAGATGAACTTGGCTGGCTCAGGTACGTAGTGGGTTTCTCTGTGAAATGTCCCTAATGTTTCTCCTAGGGTATAAACTGCGCAAGCACATCGCGCAGGCACTCTCTCGCCGCTGTGCAGCAATTAGTAACGCAATCGCCCGCTACAATGACCTCGCGCCCCTTCAAACGCCACCCCGTCCCGTCCTCGTGTACTCCGAAGTCGTCGATTACTGCACCTTTTCCGAGTTCGAGATCCTCAAACACTCCGACCATGACGTCCTCTCCAAAGAGTGGGCTACCCTTGTCAACCGACAGGCAGCAAATAAATATTTCAAATTTGAGCGTGCCGAAGAGGAGATCCATCGCTGCAACGTCGAGGTTGCTCGTGTCCAGGCCTGGGTTGACGCAGAGGACATGGTGATGTCCAGGGCTGTTGCCGCACATGAAGGCAGTGATCCTGTCTTCGCCGCACACCTGAAGGTCCTGCAAATCCGGCGCCGCCATGTGAACGATCACCTTCGCACACGCCTAGGGCAAATCTACAAGCTTCCTGGCTATAGCGGCCCTCTTCCTCCTGTCATTGCCTCTTCCGCTCCGCCTGCCCCATCAACCGTCCCATCAATCCCCCAACAAACCGGGGTGGAAGACCATGTCGACGGCGACCACACCCACAATGAGGACGAGCTGCATGACGACGAGGACGAGGACGAGATGCTACGGATGACGGACACGCTTGCAAAGATCATGGTATAGACTTTTGGAGATTGTTCGTTTTTGTTTTTTTTTGTTTCCATGGCGTATTGCATTCCTTACTCTTTCAGGAGTCTGTTCCAAGACTCAAAACAATGAAAAGTTGACCTCAATGTAACCCGATAGCTGTGAGTTACGTGTAATACGGTGGGACAAACAAGAGCTCGCCGCGCCCAAATATCACATCGTACCGTAACCGTCGCGTCGTCTTCACCAACCGCATCGTCGCCATCGCCTCTCACCTCTGCCTTGTCACCCACACACATTTCTTTCGGCCTTCCGAGTCTTCCAACGCCAAACCCACAAGATGCGTTTCATAAATATTCGATTCCCAATCGCTGACTTGTGCAAATCCATGTCGCTGCTCGTCTTGTATTTCGCTGTCGTTCTTGCGGTTTTGTGGCTTGTGAGTCGTGTCTCTATTTCAATCAGCGAATTAATCACTGATTTCTTGACAAGGTAAAAACTGTTACAGGTGGATCACTGTCGCTCGACCTTCATTTCGGATTCGAAATCGGTGGGGGCACCAAGGCCCGTCCCCTTAGGGAGCAATAGAAAGTGATGGGTGATAGATAGTCTTAGGGGGTAAAAGGACTTTAGAACATCTGTTTGCAATGGATTTTGATTCCCCTCTGTTCTTTCTCTGAAACTGGTGCTTCGTCCTCGTCTGGGTTGTTGGCTCACTCCACGCATTCAGTCGTCGGCGCTCTGCTCGAGTGCCCTGCCTCTCGAGGCCATCCTCGCTTACAACGTTGACGCTGTCTGTGCCGATCCTCGGTTCAAGATTCCAATATGTATGGTATGTATTCATTTCCAGTCTCATGTGCAAGTCGTTTGCGTTTGAATTCACTAACCATCCCTTACAGACCCCCCCTGCTTTTTCACGCACAACTCGGCTGGTGTCGCGTTCGATCTTGAAGGACAGACGACCCAGAGAACGGCGACGAAAGCGTGATCGCCCATTCGTTCGAGCATGCGGTGGTAACTGATCCCGCCGGTGACTCGGGCTGGAACGCATGGTATGTCGCCACTTCTCCCACCATATGTATCACTCATCCGTTGGCCCCAGGAGTTGCGTCATAGACCCGACGTTCGTCACCACTCAATTTTCTTCTCAACAGTATCCTAGCTCACGGCCTGGCCTGCGTCGTACATTGGACATGTTGTCAGCAATGGCACGAATTTCAACCTGTCGGTGGAAGCCGTCGGTGTCAACATTGGGATGAATCTGACCAATATGAACCTGAAGCTCGCACCACGCACAGCGGCTCAACGCGGCTATGCTCACTTGCTCACCCCTCATATGCATGCTCAGTCCGACACCTCAGATGACACCACCTCGCTGTGGCCGAACACCGAAGGCATCGCCTTCGCTTCATCAACAGCACAGGTCTGGCACGACATACTAGGCATAGGAGAGACTTTTGATATTCAACTCTACCTCACTCCTATATTTTTTCCATTCGTGTGTTATGTGGACGTTGGACATTGTTACATATTTTTATTTTTTCTTGCTTATCTGGTTTGTGTATTGTCTTGTCGCAATAGTTTATTTGGGATTCGAAGAACATATGCACAAAGACGGATGCCTGGTATAAAGTATGGACTGACATGCGTGCTCGCTGTCGGAGACGATCAGCTCGGCGTGGGAGACGACGAGTGGGCACGTGGAGACCACTGAAACCCACGCTTATCCACGTGATTTCAGTGGTGGATAAGCGTGGGTTGTTGGTTCCATGCGGGTATCCAAGCAGGGGATTACTGTCCGTGCCAAGAGGCCAATTTTTATTATCATATTCATGTTCTACTCCTTAAAACAAATCGAATGATATATATATGTTGTACAAAATACGGAGGGACAACGTGCGTGCTCGCTGTCAGAGACGACGACGAGGACGCGTCACCGTCGGCTGAGGGAGGGGCACGTGCGGGAGGGATCACTGAAATCACGTGGATGAGATTGGAGGAGTTGGTTATTTCGGAGCGCGAGCTGGCTCGCTAGCTCGGGTGTATCTGCACGTGCCAAGAGGTTTAGTAATACCAATTTTTATTATCATAGTCATGTTCTACTCCTTAAAACAAATCAAATGATATATATATGTTGTATAAAATGCAGGGGTGCTCGCTGTGGGAGACAATGAGCTCGGCGTGGGAGACGACGAGGACACGTCGTCGGAGACTGCCGAGGGAGGGGCACGCGCACGCGCAGGAAGGACTGTAGTCACGTGGATGGGTATGAGTTGGTTGGTTGTTCCCACGCGCACCACCCTGTGAGCCGGCTCGGTGTGACCGGGTGGGGACTGTGAAGTTTCGTAATACCAATTTTTATTATCATAATCGTGTTCTACTCATTAAAACAAATCGAATGATATATATATGTTGTATTTATACAATGCAGAGGGATGACATGCGTGCTCGCTGTCAGAGACGATGAGCTCAGTGTGTGAGACAACGAGCTCGGCGTGGGAGACGACGAGGACGCGTCGTCGGAGACTGCCGAGGGAGGGCATGTACTGTAATCACGTGGATGGGATGAGTTGGTTGGTTGTTCCCACGCGCACGACCCAGCGAGCTGGCTCAGTGTGACCGGTGGGCGCTGTGAAGTTTCGTAATACTAATTTTTATTATTATAATCGTGTTCTACTCATTAAAACAAATCGAATGATATATATATGTTGTATTTATACAATGCAGTGGGATGACATGTGTGCTCGCTGTCAGAGACGATGAGCTCGGCGTGGGAGACGACGAGGACGCGTCGTCGGACGCTGCCGAAGGAGGAGGCACGCGCGGGAGAACTCTGGGAGATCACGTGGTTGGTCGTGGACTCGTCATGTGCAAGGCGAGTTGTCGCGGCTAGCCGGCTCCGGGTTTCCGAGAGGACCCAGGCACTACCTGGTGACAAAAGTGCCAAGAATTGTTCTAATTTCATATTTCATTATCATATTCGTATTCTTCTCATA
Source organism: Russula foetens (assembly GCA_003316565.1). Taxonomy (NCBI): domain Eukaryota; kingdom Fungi; phylum Basidiomycota; class Agaricomycetes; order Russulales; family Russulaceae; genus Russula; species Russula foetens. The sequence goes on from QFFA01000427.1 coordinate 15,807, forward strand.
AAAACAAATTCAATGATATATAATATGCTATATAAAACATAAATTTAAAGTGACAAAATGCGTGCTCGCTGTCGGCGACGGCGAGCTCGACGTGGGAGACGACGATGACGTGTGGGAGACGACGAAGACGCGTCGTCGGAGTTTGCCGGAGGCGCGGGATGGTGTGGGCAAGTCACGCGGATGGACTTAGAAAGAAAGGGCAACAAACGGAACACGTGAGTTTCCCGCCCCTGATTACAAACACCCGGGAACGGCTGGAAATTGCTGGGAAGAGGGGAGAGCCAGGAACCTCTCTATACGGAGAGGCGAACATTACCAATATCCACCCGTCACGTTACGAGGTTAAGTGTGACACTTAGGTGTGGGCGGTAGATTACGTGTCCTGTCATGCTCCCAAAGAGGAAGGTATCCACTATTTCGGTTCTCTCTCGTTTCACCTGTCAGAAATTCGTACTCAGCAAATAAAGAGATCTCGTATTAGTCTATGTAAGAAAAACAAACATAAAAGACGTGCTCATAAGGCACATGCTGCTAAAAAAAATATGTACTATCGCGGCCGGGGTTTTTGAAAACATGCCTCGGAAATGTACTTCCCAATAGTTATGAACCCCCGGCTTTCTGTAGGAGGTAGGTATGCTTCTAGTCAAGGTGTCTATAAAGAATAAAGATGGATATATGGAGTTGTGTCCTGAGGAGCACCTTACCGGAGCGATTAGGGGGTTTTTGAAAACTTTTCAGTCACAGTGGTCACGGCGCCTGTCGACCTAATTGACCCTCCGCTCGGCGTCAAGCGAACTCATCACTAAGAGGGAACATGCGAGTGCGATGCACATCGCATCGCACAATCGGGCTTCATTGAAACCCCGCTCGGGATGAATAGTCACAGAAACGTCACCCTCCGTTCAAAATCTCTGCTATGTACGCTGCAGTCATTCTCAAGGCCTAAGCTTTTATACAGAGCCTTGTATATACATGGTCTTTGACTGTATCAAATTTGTTCTGCAATTTTTCATCTTGAACATGAGCCAGACATGATTTTCTGCTGATTACTCGAAATTTTCCCCAGTTTTCTTATTCCTGAACAAAAACTTGGTGACTTTTCTTCAAATAAACTTCACAGAAAACTTTGTATACACTATGAACACTCATCCCGAGGTATCCGAGGGTGCACATTTGAGGAGGAAGCGCTATATTTCGAGTTTTCAAAAACCCCATACCTTTCAAACCCAGCGGACACAATAGTA